>JAODAL010013251.1:0-92068 GCA_025379985.1 Phyllomedusa bahiana
AAATTAATTTTTTTCGGCGGATTCCGAACTATAATAAGGGGGGTGAATCCATCGGAAATCAGTTCCAAATAGTGCCAACTTAGTGGCATTTATTTGAAACTGATTTGAAAAACCTGTTTTTTGGAACTATTTACGTCGGAAATCCGACTGAATCGTTCGAAATCACCGTTTGAACATAGCCTTTGGTTAAAGTTGGGAAAAAAATTTAGGTGGCTAACTTACCGATGATGTTCCTGTGCGCCCTAACTTCTGGTTTGATGACATGTCTGTAATCACTTCTGATTAGTTAACCATAGGCCTAATGTTATGATAACCAAAAATGACATTGGACACAATGTCAGATGTCACTTCTTGTTAAAAAAACATAGGGCCTATGCTGAAGTAATGTAAGCAAACCGGTAAAAAGCCAACTTTACTTCCATTTTACCATAACTTTCAGCCTATGGAATAACGGGAAAAGGAATTTTTTGGGGACATTGGAAGGAAGTTGGGCCGCAA
The DNA here is from genome assembly GCA_025379985.1 of Phyllomedusa bahiana. Lineage (NCBI taxonomy): Eukaryota > Metazoa > Chordata > Amphibia > Anura > Hylidae > Phyllomedusa > Phyllomedusa bahiana. The sequence continues at coordinate 499 of JAODAL010013251.1, forward strand.
GGGGAGTCACGTCACCGATAAAAATTTACTACATAAACAAGCCCCCACAAAATTTTAGGGTAAGCATTATGCGTACGGTTGCTTTTTGGGCAATTTTCAACAAACTGAGCTGTCCCGAACTGAAGCTCTCAAATTTGGATCAAATTTCACTTGAACCCGAATTGGAAATGAATCACTTACAGAACTACCACAAAGCCCTTCCTCTTTAGAGATTCCTGAAATTCACTTTAAAAAAAAAGAAATTTCCAAAAGCCCAATGAACTGCTATGAAAAATTTAAGATGGGAACAACACAATTTGTATTGGGTACACAAATTTTTCAAAGGGTTGCAGATCTAAATTTTTAATACCCGGCAAATTTTTTACCTACTGACTATAGATAGTAAATGTGGTATATGTAAAATGAAAAGAAAGCAGATGGTGTTCTAATTATATAATTGAAAATAAGATTTTTTGAGATTATATGTTGATGTCATATTTTATAGTCTAGGGGTGACATGTCCCATACGGGCTGTGCCATTTTTTGGGGGAAAAAAAAATTGAGCCCTTTTAATAAATGAATATGTACACCAAACTAGGCATTTTACGCCAGGTACAAAACTTTTGAAAGCACCTAAATTTGGCGAATCAAATACGTAGCAATATTGCTATCGCCTTTTTTGCTATGTGCCTCAATTAACCCCCAAAATGCTAACAAGGCATTCCAACTCCGTTTTTTGACGGTTTTTTCATTTATTTATTTTATTTTATTCCCCTAGACTTTTTTTAAAACTCCTTAAAACTGGCGTTGTGGACACTTCACTGTTTTTCTGGATACAGAAACACATCCATACATACAGCTGTACCTGATACTGCAACTCAGTCCCATTCAAGCTACTGTGTCTGGAAAAAATAAAAAAATTCATGGCGTCCCAGCAAATTTTGGGGCCAGTCATTAAAAGATTGGGGGGGTTCTTTGAAGTTAACTTGACATTTACCAAACTGCCAGATGCTTACAGACATTTTTATAGTTATATTTTAATGAGACGTTGAATTTCAGAAATGTTATCCCTTATCCACAACACTGGTATCCTTCTATCCATTTTGGTGACTACTTCTGCACTTCAGATTCATAAAGGTCAAATTTCAATTGATTTAAAAATTTCTTTTGGGGTTCCCCCCCCCCAAAAAAAAAAAAACTATCAGAACCCTCACCTAAAGTTGTAGTTTGTCTTTCTTTTCTGGTTTGTAAGACCTAATACACCACTCTGCAGCAATTCCAGTCCTGCAGTATTCACTTGCAATCACACTTTTGCCTACTTACATCAGGGTTTTTCCCAAAGGAATTGGGCGGGGGTTTTTACCCCGACCAACCCCAATCTGCTCAAAAAAAAACTTGAACTTAACTTCACGTGTCGGTTCCTTCACTTTTCTTAAGTAAAAAAAATTTTAACCATCATCCGGGTGGTTTGTTAACATCAATTTTCCTTAAAATTTTGGAATGCTTTAAAAAAAAAAATTTTTTTTTAAATTTTTAAAAATTATTTTTTTTTTTTATTTTTTTTTTTTTCTTTTTTTTTTTTTGTTTTGTTTTTTTTTTTTTTGTGTTTTTTTGTTTGGGGTTTTTTTGGGTTGTTTTTTTTTTTTAAATTGGCCCAAAAACGATATTTTTAAAAAAAAAATATAACACATAAATTAACCCTTTAAAGGCCCCCCTTTTTTACTTTAAAGCCCTAATTTTTAAATTGAATTTCAATTTTAGAAATTAATTTTTTTTTAACAGTTCGAGTTGTTTTTCCCCGAAATTGTCAATTAGTAAAAAAATTTTTAAAAAACCCTTTTGGTTTTAAAACAAATTTTTTGAAATTTGAAAAAACGATTTTGAAATTAAAAAGGGGAAAAGAAATTTCTAAGTAAATAATATATAGTTTAGAGCAGCCATCTATCTCAGTGTAGGTCTATGTTAACATCAAGTTTGGAGCCTCTATTTGGTGTATACTGCTGGGAAAAACTTCCAACATACAGTATCTAACAAACATGAGTGCACCCCTCACATTTTTGTGAATATTGTATTATATCTTTTCATGGGACAACACTGAATATATGCCACTTTGATACAAGTAAATAGTCAGGGTAACAAACAGCTTAATTTTAGAGGCGTCATGCCGAAGAAGTGGCAGATCCTTTGCAGTTTTAGGCGCATTAATTCAGTGTTATGTTGGCCTAAAAGTCCGATACGTTCTAAATTGGCATCAGGTATACACAGGATTACTTAACCCTTAAGGACCCAGCCTGGTTTTTTGACTTCCTGACACTGCCTATTTTGAAATCTGACATGTGTCCAATTTATGTAGAGAATACTTTTTGACACTTTTACCTATTCATGTGATTCCTGAGATTGTTTTATCATGAACTTGTGCTTTAAGTTAGTAAGGAAATTTTTTATCCATACATCCTTGTTTGTTGTTGTAAACTATCATAAACTTCATGTATAATATTTGGAATAATTTAGCGATTTTGAAAGTTGCAAAATTTCTGCGTTGCAAGACAGATTATATTCACCACAAAATAAGTTTATAAACTAGCATTCTACCATATGTCCATATAGGTTGGCAGCATTTTTTAAATGTCTTTTTTTTTTTTGTCATTAGAGGGGCTTAGAATTTTATAGTAATTTCTCCACATTTTTCAAGAAATTTGCATATACTTTTTTTAGGGACCACGCCAGTTCTGGACGTGGCTTTGAGGGGCATGACTTGTTAGATTACCCCCTTAAGTGATGCCATTGGAAACTAGAACCCTTAACGTATTTACAAAATTATTTTGGGAAGTTTGATAAACCTTCAGATATTTTCACAGAAATAAAAGCAAAAGTGGAGGTGAATTTCAATTCTCACTATTTTTGCAGATTTGCATTATTCATTCCACTATTTTCTGGGATTACGGTATATGTGACATAGGTAAATGCAACTTAATATCAATTCCCCCAGGTCTGCCGTTTTTTTGTGGATATCCCCATATGTGGCCCTAGTGCATTATTTGGCTCACCCATAAGCCCAGATATTAGGAGGAGCACCTTACTATACTGGGTTCTCATTTTCAATTCGATTTTATTTAGGAGACATTTCAGGTTATGGGGAATCACCCTACGGTGCTAAAACATAATAAACTCCCTAAATAAGAAACCCCGCATATTGAAAAATAATCCACTTAATAAGAATATATCAGGGGTGCATTGAGTAATAGACCCCCAAGGTGATTCACAAATTATTTTTAGTTAAGGCTGTGAAAATTAAAATAAAAAAATTTCAATAATTGCAATTTTAGCTTAAATGTTTCATATATACAAGGAATCCTGGAATAAAGAACCCTAAACTTGTTAAGCAATCTTCTTCCCATGTTCTGGCAACTACACTTACATATGGGTGTTAAACTGATGTTTGGGCGCACATGGGCGGGAGTATAAGACGGGGAGCGCTATTTGGCATTTTGGAACGCAGATTTTGGTGAGGCCATGTCGCATTTGCAAAGCCCCAAAGTAGCAGTAAACAGGCGGGAAACCTTCCAGAGTCGCCCCATTTTTGGATTCAAACACCATTCAGGGATCTCATTTAGGGGTGTACTGTGCATTTTGGATGCACAGGTGTTCCATAGTTTTTTTTGATTGGCAATGATAATGGGGCGGTAAACCGCAGTTCGGTCATTGTTTTCTTAGTTTTAATTTTAAGCTTCGCCGAGCAGTGTAATTGATGTGATAAACTTTTACTATTGGGGGTCGGTACAAGTACAATGATATAAAACAGAAAAAAAACTATATAAAATCTTTTACTTTTACACGAGTAGAAATACGTCTATAATTAATTGCGGTTTTTTTGTTGTCCTATTCTGACAGCAATAAACCTTTTTATTTTTGCTGTGGTTGCAGAGCTGTGTATGGCCTTTTTTTTTTGCGGGATTGAGTGAAGTTTTTATTGGTACCATTTTGGGTTGCAATGTGCAATGTTAATTTTTATTAAGGTTTTTCTGAGATGTTTGGAACGTAAATACTGCAATCTTGGTAGTGTTTTTTATTATTATTTTTTATAGCGGTCACTGTACGGTATATATGACTTGGTAGCTGTACTCAGCAGGTCAATACGATTTCACGATATCCAATTTGTATATTTTTTTTTATTTTATGCCTTTTTTTACAAATTAAATAACACTTTTATTCTACCAGGAAAATAGTTTTTGATCGCCAAGTCTGAGAGCCATAACTTTTAAATTTTTCTGTGCTGGTGGCAGTGTAGGGACTTGTTTTTGCGAGATGAGTGACGTTTTTATTAGTATCATTTTTGGGGGGACAAAGGCTTTTTGATCGCTTTTTAAATTCCATTTTTTTGAGGCAGGGTGATAGAAAATACTGAATCTGTAGTGCTTTTTATTTTTATTTTTAAACAGGGCTCACGTGCAGTTTCCGTTTGATAAAGGTTGCTTTTACTTTTGGGTCGCTACGATTATGGCGATACCCTATTTACATAGTTTTTTTATGTTGAAGCACTTTCAAAAAAAAAGAAAAGTGTTTTTAGTGTGTTAAAACAATATTTATGCATCGTATCTTCTGAGAGCAATACATTTTTTTTTTTCCGTATACAGAGCTGTATAGGGACTTTTTTTTTTTGCGGGATTGAACTGACTGTTTTAATTGGGATACATCTTTGGCCTGTTCTAGGAGTTTTTGATTCGTTTTTGATTCATTTTGTGTTGCTGCGGGCTTGAACAATAATCTTATTCTGTTGATTGTTTTTTTTTTTTTTTTATACGGAGTTCAACGTACGGTTAATTAACTTGACGTTTTATAGGGCAGGTCGTTACGCACGCGGCGGATACAAATATGGGTACTTTATTTATTTTGATCTTTTTTTGGGGCGATTGGCGTTTGTAAAGGGGAAAAAGGGCTCGGTGTAAGTATTTTTATTGTATTTTTTGTGTTTGTGTTTACTTGTTTTTCACTTTTTTGTACTTTTTTTTCACTCTTTTCACATTTTTATTTTACTTTTCCCCATTTTAACTTGGTTGCTTTGGATTGGTTCCTATGACAACTGTCAGTCACATGCCGGGACTTGCCCAACGGCACGGAAGGGCATCGTGACGTCAAGACAAAAATACCAGAAGGCATTCTCTGCCTTCCGTGCTGTCTGTCAGAGGGCAGGAGCTGCACGGATCGTGCGATCCGTGCGCTGCTGCCGCCGACAGAGACGCAGGGGGAGGTGCGATCTCCTCTGCGTCTACATTAGATTATGCGACCCCGATCGCGCGATAATTAAGGGGTTAACCACCCCCCCCCCCCCGGGGCGAACCGGGGGCGGGGCTGACGCTGCGGGATGTCAGCTGTAATATTACAGCTGACACCCCGCGCCGATCGCGCAAAACTCTGCATTTAGAGTTCCGCGCGATCTCTGGACGTATCCATAGTTCCGGTGCGTGAACCCCAAACGACCTGGACTTTATGATTCGTCTAAGGTCGTTAAGGGGTTAATATGCCTAAATGGCACATCGTATCAAAAAGGGGCATTTGCTCAAAAAAGGGGGCAACTGTATCAAAAAAAGGGGGCACTGTATCAAAAAGGGGCGCGTTGTATCAAAAAAAGGGTTGCATTGCTCAAACACTCGACATTATAGCAATCAGTGGTAGTAATGGTATGCGTCTATAGAGGCTCTTTGCCCGACGGGGGTGCATAACATATGTAATGCGCCTCAATTGGCGCAGTTTGTGATGGGTTTGCACAGTGCACCATATTAAGGCGCATTACAAAGTGCCGTTCCAGGTTGTATATTGCGGCCTATGTATGGTGTACGACAGTTCATTTGCAACAAGAATATGGCGTATAAAGTGGGGTTTGCCGCAAAATAGAACAAAAAACTGGCGTTGGCGTGTTGGGACATGTCGCCCCTAGTGTTCTTTAAAATAACTCAACTCACAGCCATCAATTTTTAAACTGCTGGCAACAGAAGTGAGAAATGGACAAATTGTGCCCAAAGTGTCAATATTTTGTGTGGCCACTATTATTTCCCAGCACCATCTTAACTCTCTTGGGTGTGGAGTTCACTAGAGCCTCACAGGTTGCAGCCACTGGAATCCTCTTCCTCTCCTCCATGACGACATCACGGAGCTGGTAGATGTTAGAGACCTTGTGCTTCTCCACCTTCCATTTGAGGAGGCCCCAAAGATGCTCAATAGGGTTAGGTCTGGAGACTTGCATGGCCAGTCCAGCACCTTTACCCTCATTTTCTTTGGCAAGGCAGTGATCGTCTTGGAGAAGTGTTTGGGGGTTCATTTTATCTTATTGAATATGCCCTTGCGGCCCAGTTTTCCGAGGGGTGGGGATCACACTCTGACTTCAGTATGTCACAGTGTATTGGTTGGCACATTCTTGGTTTACTCCATGGAATGTAGCTCCCAAACAGGCCGACAGCTCACATGCAGCCCCGACATGACACTACCACCACCATGCTTGACTGTGTACACAAGAAACACTTGTCTTTGTACTCCTTACCTAGTTGCCACCATGCAAACTTGACACCATCTGAACTAAAAAAAGTTTATCTTGGCCTCATAAGACCACAGAACATGGTTCCAGCAATCCATGTGTTTATTCTGCTTGTTTTCAGAAAACTCTTTATAGGCTTTCTTGCACATCATCTGCACAAGAGGCTTCCTTCTGGAACAACAACCATACAGACCAATTTGATGTATTGTACGACAAATGGTCTGAGCACTGACAGGCTGAACTTCCACCCCTTTAACCTCTGCTGCATTTTGGCTGCAATCATTCTTTATTTTGAAAAGACGAATCTCTGGATATGTTGCTGAGCATGTGACTCAACCCTTCGGTTCGTCCATGGCAAGGCCTGTTCTGAGTGGAATCTGTGTTGTTAAACCACTGTATGATCTTGGCCACCGTGCTGCAGCTCAGTTTCAGGGTTTTAGCAATCTTCTTATAGCCTAATCTATCTTTATGGAGAGTGACAATTATTTTTTTCAGATTCTCAGACAGTACTTTGCCATGAGGTGCCATGTAGAACTTCCAGTGACCAGTATGAGAGAGTGTGAGAGTGATAAGACCAAATTTAATGCACCTGCTTTACATTTACATCTGAGATCTTGTAACTCTAACAAGTCATATGACACCAAGGAGGGGAGAAAATGGCAAATGGACTCAATTTCTCCATTTTACTAGGGGGGGGGGGGATCTGTACTGCACTCATGGGTGTACTCACTTTTGTTGCCAACGGTTTAGACTTTGATGATTGTGTGTAAAGTTATTTTGAGGACACACAAAATGTACACTTTTATACAAGCTATAGACTAACTACTTTACATTGTTTCAATGTCATATCTTCAGTGTTGTCCCGTGAAAAGATATAACATAATATTTACAAAAATGTGAAGGATGTACAATATGCAATAATTACTTAAAAGTGACCATGCACAGGTCCTGTATGGATAGAGGCTGGGTCCTTACAATAAATTTCTCTGGTGCGCCTAATAAACTTCTGTCCAACACACACAAGGTCTGAATTTACCAGCACAAGAATGGTTTTTGTGTAATTGGATTTTGGTAATTTCCTATAAATTGAAATAAAATTGGTTTGTTTAACAAGATAAAAGTCACAGCAGTAATTTATTATGGGTAAACGACTCTGCATTCCCATATAACATGGCATTGTATAAAGTGGCTGACGACATTTGGCATAAAAACTCTTTGCAATACAAGGAAAGCTAACGTGCTGTTTGGCAGGATGGTTTTCCAAGGAAACAGACCCAACATTTGCTTGAGTGATATTAGCGCATTCAGAAGGATGTTATTGGATGGTGACTGTATGAAGTAGTACTTTATGGCTCTTTTGGAAAACGCTCTTTGTTCCCTGTCCTTTTCTGCAGTCAGACTTAATAAAGTATTTGTTTAAACAGTTAAGCAGATGGGATTTTTTTTCCTAATGCATATGAATAGCTGGGATGCCCTGGCAGTGAGGAGGGCTGAGAGGCTGCCTGTATCCAAGACACCTCACACACAACAATTTGAATGATTACTGATTTCAGTCTGCTTTAAATATTCATCCAGGTCTATCTTGGGAAAGATTTCTGGGAACCATAATTAAATCCAATCCCACCACTCCCTTCTTTGCAAGCTTACAACATCTTTCCCACAGTTCATCAGTGAGATTTAAACTCTCTTATAAGGCTTATTAACCTTTCTTGTGCAAGAAAGGTATATTCATTTCCAGGCAGCTAAATATGATTGTTCATGTACATACAAATGTAGCAAAGCTAAATTTGTCATTTGGCACAATGTTGTGATAATCACGTTCATCTGGTTTTTACTCCAGTTATACTATACCTCCCGAGTTACTTGAATGCAGTAAATTAGCATAGTGCCCAAAGGAAAAGTTCTAAGGTTGCGTTCACATGTAAAATATGTATCTGTCAGATTTCTGCCACTTATTTTCTTTTTGTGATGCTACGGATTTTGCTGCAGTTTCTGACAACACAGGAAACTACTCTTTGGGACTACCAACGGAATTGCATGGGGAAATGCTTTCAAAAAGTATATCCTTTAGTGCACTCATAAAATGTGATTTCATTGATAAATTTATTATGTCGTAATTAAAGTCAAAGAGAGAAACCCTATATTGTTAGATTCATTACACACAGACCTAATTTATTGTAAAGTGTTTTATTGATGGGGATGATTTGGCGCGGTTTCACGCACAGGACAAATTTCCGGCGGTTTCCCGGAGGTATTTGTCCTGTTTTGCGCCCGTCCCTCGGCGCGGGGGGGGGGGGGGGGGGGGGGGCGGTTTTCTATGCGATGAGCGGAGGGAACTGTACTCCCCTCACTCCCAATGAGAAGTACATCTTCCGTTGGTGAATCGGACGGTAGATTGTGCTTTCTACAATGTTTTGCTGCCGGACGGTCGGACGGCAAAAAACCTGTCCGTCGGCAAAACCTGTTGCAGTGGGGATGCTGCACAGGTTTTGATAGAGCTCAATTGTGCTCATTTTCGGAACGGTTTTCTGGCGGTCTGAAAAAACCGCAAACCCGGCTGAAAAGTCGGCCGAAAACCCTTGCCGTGGGGACATGCCCTTATGGCTTTCATCTAATGAAAACCCAAAATTCTATATATCAGAAACTAGAAATAATGTGAGAAAGGTCAACATTGTTGATTCATGGTGTAACACACAAAGGTTTCTTACGCTCTTTATTCTGTACATTCTCAGTATGGATCAGGTATAGGCTACCAATCCCCAGGATGGGAAGATGTTGAATTGACAGTTTCCAGAAGACAGTATTGCATCTCCTCAAGGACGCGAAAACTACAAAGGTCATTGCTAAAGAAGCTGGACTGTTCATCAGAGTGGTTATCAAGGAAATATTATGGAACGTTGTGTGGAAGGAAAAAAACTGTGCTAGAAAAAGGTGCTCTACCAAAGAACAGGGATGACACTGCAGCAGGATTAGGTTTGTTCAGAAAAGGCATTTTTCTGATGTTGGGGAGAGAAGAATATGACATTAGGGAGTGGACGGCCTGGCTGGGGTCAGTGCTTCACAACACGTAGATGTATCTGTGAACATGGGAGACTTCAAAGGTTTCGCATTTCTTGTGTCAAGCCATTCATGAACCAGAGACACCGTCAGAAACGCCTAAGGGTATGTCTACACAGCATGGGTTTTGACACAGTTTATGGATTTAAAAATACATTCAATATATCTGAATGTAAATCCCTACCTTAGACATCAATACAAAATCCAAAACTGTATGTTTTACACACTTCAGATTTTCTGAAGGTTGCTTGCATTTAAATCTGAAAAACGATGGTCAAAAAAATTGGAACTATGCTCTATAATTCGCCGTTTTTCTAGTGGAATTTATGTTGTAGGTTCAATAGCGGGCTGAAAAAAATCCGACGGAAAAACTGAAAAAAAAAATGTGTTTGTGTAACGGGATTTGGAGCGGTCTTTCATATTTGTCCCCATTGACTTTAATAGTAAATTTATAATTATGTACAGAATATTTTCCGGTGGATTATAGAGCATGTTCTAAGTGTTTTGATCAGATTTCAGATTTGAAATTCAACCTCAGAAAATCTGAGCTGTGTAGACTACAGCTGGGATTTTCTATTGAGGTCTATGGGGATAATTTACAGTAAGATTTTTTTGTGGATTCTAGATACTATGGGCGAAATATATGAACGGGGCTGCACCAGAAGTCTGGCATCTTTTCAGCCCGACATCTAACGCAGCCCCGTTCGCTATAGGTTTAAATCGACCACAAGCCAATATCAGGCATATTACAGAGCCCTCATGGCAGTTTGTAATGAGCCTGATTTTGGGGGTTGTGCGGAAGGTGGGGCGCCCTTGAACAGTACAAAGCTATAGATTTATAGTTTCGTTATGGCAATTCCAGGTGCATTAATGCTGGAACAGGTATACCACTTTGTGCTAGAATGCGCCTGATTTATGACCCACAGTGGACCGGGTTCATAAATCAGGCACATTCTATACTATTTTTATGTGCTTAAAAATTGGCATCTAAGCGGCACAAATCATACACGTCGCCCTGAATCTGAATAAAATCTGACTGTAAACCAGATCTGTGTAGACATTGCCTAAGGCTACATCTACACGGCAGTAATTTACTATGAGATTTTTAAGTGGATTCAGTATTTAGAATCCGCAAAAATCCAACTGTAAATCATCCCCATAGACGTCAATAGAAAATCCAAGCTGTAGACTAACTCGCCAGTTGTGAAAAAAACTTAGAAAATGTTCTACAATCTCCGTATATCACTTGAAAATGGCGGATTATAGTACTGTTCAATTAAATGGTGAACCCAAAATCCGAAAGCCGCAGCAAAAAAATACAACAAACACCACAACAAAAAATATAAAACCAAGTGAAAAATACTGGTGGGATTCTGATTAGAAGTCGACCAGTATTTTGTCCTGGCCATGTAGCAAGCCCCAGTGTGTGAACGCGCAATCCCTGGGGAGGAGAAAAAGACTGAATGGTGCCAGAACCCAAACCGTTTTCAGATAAATATAAATTTTGCATATCTTTTGGAAATTAAGATCCTTAAGTCTGGAGGAAGATGAGAGGCCACAATTCAAGTTGCTTGAGGTCCAGTGTGAAGTTTCCAATTTACAAAAGGGTTTAGAGATGGCTCTATGTTGATCCACTAAGTCCAATGTTAGCACAGCTGCCAGGAAATTTTAAAGCACTTTGTGCTTCAAGATTGATGGAGATGCTGATTTCATTTTCCAGCAGCAGCTGACACATGCCTACACTGCCAAAAGTGCCAAAACCTGCTTTAATATCCATGGTATCACTGTGTATGATTTGCCAGTAAATTTGCCTTACCTAAATCCTATAGAGAATCTATGATGAGAGACACCAGACCCAACAATGCAGCAGAGCTGAAGGGGGCTATCAAGGCAATCTGGGCTTCCTTAATACTTTAGCAGTGACACAGGCTGATTGCCTCTATGCCACGCCAAATTTATGCAGTTAGACATGCAAAAAGAGCCTAGACAAAGTTTTCAGTGTATATACTGTACATACATTCAGTAAACCAACATTTCTGGATTACTAATTTTTTTCGATTGGTCTTACACAATCTGTTCTTTGAATGTTGCTATTACAGGTGAACATGGCGCTTGTCAACACTCTGAACTCCCATATAATAGAATGGAGAGATGTGTGCAAGCATGACCAGCTCTCCATTTTGAACCAATACTTTTGTGAGTCCATTTCCAAAATAGGTGTGGATCCCAGAGATGGGACCCATACTTATAAGGATTTGATGGCATATCCTATGGCTCCAGAGCATTTCTTATACTTACACCCAAGGTCACCCAGCATTTCCAGGCGCAAGTATAACTAAGGAACAGGTGACAAGATGATTGTTTCCTAAAAGATGATTATTTTATTTAAAGAATGAGACGTTCATTACGTATCAAAATTCATAAAAATGACTTGTTGCAGTAGGGCGATTACGTTGACTATCGTCATCGGGTCGATAGCGATATCGGAAATTATAAAGACGTTTTCCCGATGTCATAATAATTACCCCGATGACCATTAAATCTAGGGGAGGGGAACAACACCTTCTTCTTAACCCCCAAAACAGGGGAGGAGAACTAAATTAAATCCACAACAGTCAAATGGTACTTGCTACTTTTAGGCAAGACAATTAGGAAACAAGAGTACAGAAAAAAACTCACAGACCATTCCACTATCCCTGCTTTAGCACAGCATACCCTTTAAAAACCTGCATGACCACAAATTAAAAAATGCCAGAAGGCAATATTTGAACCATCATTTTACTTGAACTGGACATAGACTACCCGTCCTGGAACGCAGCATGGCCCCAAACCTGCAGACCCCCGATTAAAAAGTCCGGAAAAAGGAGCTTTCAAAACCCCCATTTAGTTTCATGGCATTGACTATACCTGTCCTATACCCCAGTAGACCATTAAACCTGTTTGACCACCAGATTAAAAATGCCCGGAAAAAGGATCTTTTAAAAACCATTTTAGTTTAACAACATTGACATACCTGTCCTGGGTTTTCATATGCCATCAAACCTGCAGACCCATAGATTAAAAAGTGCCGGAAAAAAAATTCTTTTAACCACATTTTGTTGAAATGGACATTGACTAGCCTGTCCTGGGCCACACTTTCCATCAAACCGTTGACCCCCAGATTAAAAAATTTTCCCGGAAAAAAAGGGGCTTGAACCACCATTTTAGTTGAACTGGACATTGACTTACCTTCCTGGGGCCCCAGATACCCCAAAACCCGCATGACCCCCCAAATTTAAAAAGTGCCGGAGAAAGGAGTCTTTCAACCCCCATTTTAGTTTCACTGGGCATTGCTAACCCTTTCCCGGGCCACAGATGAGCCCCAAACCTCAGACCCCAGATTCAAAAGGCCGGGAAAAAGGGCTTTCAACCCTTTAGTTTACTGCATTACTATACCTTCCTGTACCGCTAGACCATTAAAATTTTTGCCCCCAAATTAAAAAGTGCCGGGAAAAAAGGGGTCTTTTAACCCCCATTTAGTTTTAAATGGATATTTACTATATCTGTCCTGGGCCCCAGATGACCATCAAACCTGTCTGACCCCCGATTTAAAAAATGCCGGGAAAAAGGGGTCTTTGAACCACCATTTTAGTTAAAAACATTGATAATTGTCCGGGCCACAGCATAGCCCCCAAACCCGCATGACCCCCAGATTAAAAAAGTGCCGAGAAAGGAGTTTTGAACCACCATTTTATTTACTGGAATTGACAACCTGTCCGGGCCACAGCATGAGGCCCCAAACCTGCATGACCCCCAGATTTAAAAATTCGGGAAAAAAAAAAAAAAAAAAGGGGTCTTTTAACCACCAATTTTTTTTGAACGGACATTATTTACCGTCCGGGCCACGCATGAGCCCCCAAACCTGCAGACCCCCAAAATTTTAAAAAATGCCCAAAAAGGGGTCTTTCAACCACCATTTTAGTTTTACTGGACATTTACTTACCGCCGGCCACAGCATGACCCCAAACCTGAAGACCCCCCGATTTAAAATGTGCCAGAAAAAAGGGGTCTTCAACCCCCATTTTAGTTTCATTTGGGCATTGACTATACCTGTCCGTACCCCAGCAGACCCCTAAACCTGTTTTACCCACAGATACAAAGTGGCACTACTATTTTGTACAGTGACTGCATTTAAATATTTTTTGGTAACACATTTTTTTACAGAAATTTTTTTGGGGAAGTTTTATTTTTTAGTTTTAATTTTTATCATTTTGCTTTTTTTTCAAGTGTGATAACATACAAAAATACACCCCCACTGCATTTTTAAAGGTATTTCTTACAGGTAAAATGTTCATTTGTCCGCACACCCCCTAAGTAATAAAAAAGTCCTAATCATCCTCCAAAACACTTCTAGTTGAGAAGGACATTTGCCCTCCTGGCTTCTGAGAGTGATTCACCAATCAATTCCAATGTTTCAATTTTCACTCCAATCCATCTTCAGGTGATTAGGGACAGAGACTCCCTGGAGATCAAATGATGCGACCGGCCAATCCATATATGACTGGATCCAGCCCCAGAAAATTTTAAAGCTCATCAATTGTGAGTCAAATTTTGTGTCCAGCCCCAGGACCCTTTTTGACACTCTAGATACTTAACCTCACAGAATTCACCTTCACGCTTTATCATAAACTATGTATTTTTATTAGAGAAATTTGAAGCACTCCTTTTATGCCCCAGAAGGTGAGTAGCCAAGCGCTGGCCTGGGGTCAGTCCAGCCTCTGTTAACACACGGAGGTCCCAGCAGTTCAGGGCCGAGACTTACCGGTGGAATGCCTGTATGAGAGCCCAGGCCCCTAGCGTCTAGTCAACTATAAACACGCAGGTGTTCAGGCTGCAGGCCAGGAAGTTACAGTTGGGTGAGCGGTGAGGAGCCCAGGCTGGCGTGTCCGTCATTTTAGTTAACACGGTGAAAATGTCCATAATGGACGCCGCAGACGAAAACAGTCGTGCTGAAGCAAGTGCTGAAGGGGAAGTGTGAGTGTTAATGAACCTGTCCAGCCTTCCTCAGTTACAGCCCAGTATCCATGACCTGGGATAGCGCTTTGTCTCGCTCCTGTATAGACGTGTTCGGACCAATTGAGCTTCACTTGAAATGTCTGGTGATTGATGTTCCTGTGTTTCTCACCCAAGTGCCACTTTTTACTATGGCGATTCTTTTTCTCGTTTATACTGCAAGCGGGCTGGAGGGAAATGGTCTCCCTGCTCTTTGTTCTCTGTCCGTGCTCCATACTCCCATGGTCTCTCTGAATAACCTATCATCTGGTCAAGCTATTCCTGTACCGGTACGCCTTGTACACAATTTCATAGTGGAAATATTTGTACCTATCTATTTTGTACATGCAAGTTTGTTAGTAGATTTAATTCTAGACAATCACATTTTTATACAAAATAGGAATGGAAATTCCCACAATACGTCTTGTGTTTCTCATTTTTTAAATTGTATTTAAATGGGTTGTCTCCAGTACAGGGATTGCTAGCTATGTTTAAAGATCTGTAGCAAAAAACAAGTCATTTGCAATATGTTGTTCCATTAACAGTGCCCTAGTCCATTCCTTTGCTCTGACAGCACCAATCACCTAGAGCCACTCTTGAAAATTGAGTGAATGAACAAAGTGTCCTGTAGAAACAACTTTATTTTTTATTATGGTGATTTTTATTTGTGTTTTGTTTTTTTTATAGATAAGAGACCTTTCAGTATAAGTGCATGTCAACATTACAGCAAGAAAAGTTGCCCGCCAAAATAATTCAAAAACCATGACCCTTGTACGCCACTCTTAGACAATAGTGTAAGAACAAATGTCTGTTTAGAAATCAAACATTTTCATTGTACAAATATACGCCTTTTTAGTACTAGCTATCATTTTACAGCAAAAAGTGCCCTCAAAAATTCAAAACATACCCTTGAGCCACTTTTGAACAATTGAGACAGAACAAATGTCTGTAGAAACGAACATATTTACATAATAGAGGTGACCTTTAGCAATGCTGCATTTCAAAGCAAAAGACCCCAAAATAATTAGAAAAAATACTTCTCCGAGCCACTGTTAAAAATTGTGAGGGAGAAATGCCACTTAAAAGCCACAATGTCTGTTCCAAAGGACCAGGATTATATGTAGGCATGTGTAAATCCTCACAGCACCATGACCCCAAAAAAGTTATAAAATTGAACTTTCTCAGTTCCACTGAAAAAAAATTTGTGAGTGGAGAAATGCCACGTTAAAAGTCCCGACAATATTCAGTTCCAAAGGACCCATTTATAGTTTGTAATCTCACAGCACCAGTGACCACAAGAAAATTTTGAAAAATGACTCGCACTAGCCACGTTAAAAAAATTGTGATGGGAGAGAAATGCCACTGAAAAAAAAAAGTCCCACTTTACTGTTCCAAAGTGCACCAATAGATATATAGCTGGTGAGTCACTACAGGCAACAATGACCCCCCAAATACCCTTGACAATGTCGGAAAACTTCTGAAAGTATGAAGTGTAGTAAAATGGAATAAGGCTGTTTTGTCGATGAAACTTGCGTCTTACGAAGTCTCCTCACAGCAAAACCACAAAATGAAACTGCTGGGGAACTGAGAATAAAAATTGCAGGTTAAGAAATTATCATTTTTAAAAAAATAGGTTATCAAGAGACCATTTCAGTTTTAAGAGGAATGGGACAGTAGACCGACTCTAATCGGTATGACCTCGGCAACTAGGGGGACCACAACATAAATCAGAATCCATGTCTGATTCATCTTTGATTGAAAATCAAACGAGTCCACCAATTTACTGAGTGTGTGAAACCGTAGATGCCGTTTGTCTAGTAAAACTCGCTCCTATCTGTGGCCGGAAGTCCGCTCAGAAATATTACGGCTGAGTTTCTGGGCAGGACAGACACCTCTATGCGTTAGACGAGCGATCTCGGGCTACATCCATTGTGTAATACCGCAGAAGTCTATTGGGTGTTCGCGGAACACGTGCCAAAAACTTCGTGTTTACATGCAGTAAAGTCGTGCAACCATGTATCCTTAAACTGTCTCCTGATGTGGTTGTTGTGTTTGGCCCTGCATGTGCATCGTTGATGGTGAGGGTTGTAAAAAAAGTATTTGGCCAGAGGTCACCCATTAGCTTTCTGACACTTCGTGCCTGCTGCCCGCCGACAACGTCTACTAGGAGGCACTCCCAACCTAACTCTGTATCTACGTCGTGACGTTTGTTCCACACCGTGACATTTGAAGAACGTGAAGCTATGTGACTGCAACAGATGTCTCCAGTTTGATCAATTCAGCAAGTGGCTCCATTTTCTGCATTTACTCCTATTTTGTGGTGGGTTGAAGGGAAAGTCCTGAGTTTTGTGTTATTGTACCGTTGGGATCCAGGAATGGGTGGCCACCCATGTAAACTATTGTTAACAATTTTGATGGCGCTTTAGAGATGCAAAGATCATGTTGGAAGAAATGCAGCATCCAAGCACTCATTGTTGAGAAGATGGAGCCTTCCTTACCCAATCCTCTGGACTAGGGCACTAGCAAACTGATCTTCGCTCATCTTCCTCCTCCGCCTCAAATTCGCGCCAACGCTGCATTACTCAAGAAGGCAGGTACGACAGTCGGGTAACGTCGGTGTCTAGGAATGCCTCCACCTGCCTCCCTGTTCCTCCGCACAGCATTCAACACAGAGCCTTGGACTGCCCCAGATGATGGACACCCTGAGAGTCAGAGGATCCTGGTGCCTGCACTAGCCTGGACCCCCGTCACCACTGCCCTAATGAAGACGCGATAAAAATGAGAAACTGTCGGGCCTGTGGATTCGACGGAGAGAAAGACTCCGTGGGCCGCAATCTGTGTCTGTGCTCCTCTCCTTGCGCTGGGACCTGATGTTTCAGAGTCTCCAACGATCGTTCCAGAACTAAGATCACCACAATGCTCATGCTGACAAGGGCATTGTCCGCACTGACCATTTTGGTGGCTTCTTCAAAACTGGAAAGGATGGTGCAGAGTTTCTTTTCACTTGCTCCACCTCTGGTGGCTCAACACCCCGAGGTCCGCAACCGCTGCTTGTCAGGCCATGTGTCACTTCTTTACTGCGTAATGGCATTGTGCTGCTCCCACAATTTGCTGGAGCATGTGGAGGGGGGAAAATTCCAGCGTGTTGCCACGTCAACAATGAGACGGTTGACGGGGATGGCCGAGCTGACGCTGCATCGCAGCCACGCGGGATAAGCAGGGTGCAAAATGGCGGAAGTGCGAACTCAGACCTCGAGCCTTCCTCAGCAGGCAGTCCAGACCCGGGTAGCTCTTTAGAAATTTCTGGACGACGAGGGTTCATGACATGTGCCAGGCAAGGGATGTGCTCCGCCTACCGATCTTAAGGGCGGCCAGCAGATTTCCCCCGTTATCGCACACCACCTTGCCTGGCACAAGGTTCTTGCCCACCCAGCCAGCGCTCGGTCTCGGTTGTGGAGGGGCCGCCCACAGCCCCGACCTGGTGTGATTCTTCAAACAAATTAATTTAAAACAGGGCCGGGTTTTCCCCCCCCCCTGGGCACGTGATGCCCCAGAGGCCCTTGGGGGAAAAAAGAGCCCGCACCACCCCTGGGGTTTTTTTTGAAGAGCGTGCGCTGACCCTAAAGACCCCCGGTCCCCCCCAAGCCCTCCCCCCCAGTAAACCCATTTTGGAGCGGTCACAGGGGATAAAGCGGTCCGCCCCGAAAATGTTTTTGGTTTTGCTGGGCGGGAAACAACACCTCTAGGGGCGTGGCGAGCGACTCGGCAATTCACCCAAATTTTGGATACCCAGAAGTCAAATTGGGGCCCGGAAACCCACACAAAAAACTTCGGTGTTGAAAACCAGATATTCCGTGAAACCAAAAGATCTTAAGCTGGCTCTGTGTGTTGTATTTTGTCCCCTTTGCTTTTGCATGCGTTGGTGAGGGGGTTTAAATAAAGATTGCCAGGGGTCCCCCCATTAGGCTTCTGAAACATTCCCCTTTGCTGCCGCAACGTCTACTTGGCACTCTACTGCTGTCACGCGCTGAAAGTTTTCCACCCTGACAAATTTAAAACGTGGGAAACTACCAACGATGTCTCCAGTTGGGTCAAAACAGGCCAAAAGGGGCCCCCATTTTTTGCATTTTTAAATTTATTTGGGTGGGTGGAAGGAAAGTGCTGATTTTTGGGTTTTTTTACCCCGGGGTTTCCCGGGGGGGCCACCCAGTAACTTTTTGTTCATTTTGATGGCCTTAAAGCAAGGGGTTTATGTTGGGGGGAAATGCAGCATCCAAGCACTCTGTGAGATTTTGGGGCCTTCATTTCCCAAACCCCTGGGGGCGAGGGGCACTAGCAAACCCGATCTTCCTCATCTTCCTCCCCCCGCCTCAAAATTCCCCGCCAAAACCCCTTTTCCAAGGCAGGGGGGGTTTTTTTTGGTAAAAGTCGGTGTCTAGGAAAAGGGCCCCCTCCCCTCCCCTTCCTCCCCGGGACAGGGTTTAACCAAAACCTTGGGCTTTCCCCCGATGAAAACAAACCGGGGAGCTGAGGCGCCCCCCTTTAACTAGCCCTGGACCCGAAACCCCTGTAATGAAAAAGATAAAATTGAGAAAAATGTCGGGCCTTGTGGATTCGACGGAGAGAAAGGCTCCGGGGCCGCCCTCTGTGTCTGTCTCCCCCTCCGTTGGGGGACCTGATGTTTTGAGTCTCCAAAGATCGTTCCAAAAAACTAAAATTTACCCCAATGCTCTTTCTGACAAGGGCAAATTTTCCGACTGCCCTTTTTTGGGGGCTTCTTCAAAACTGGAAAGGTGGTGAGAGGTCTTTCACTTTCCTCCACTCGGTGGTCAAACCCCGAGGTCCGCCAAAAGCTGCTTGTCAGGCCATGTGTCACTTGTTTCTGCGTAATGGCATTGTTTTGCTCCCACAATGTTTGGGGCATGTGGGGGTGGAAATTTTTGGGGTGTTGCCCCCGTCAACCCAAAGAGAGGTTGACGGGGGGGGCCGAGCTGACGCTTTCAAAAGCAGCCACGCGGGAGAAGGGGGGGTGCGAAGGGGGGAAAATGCGAAATTTAGACCTCGAGCCTTCCTCAGCGGGAATCCAGACCCGGGTTTTTTCCCTTTTGAAATTTCTGGAGACCCAAAGGGTTTATGACATGTGCCGGCAAGGGTTTTGCTTTCCCGCCTACCGGGTCTTAAGGGCCCGGCCCCGCAGATTTCCCGGGCCCCCTTATCGCACCCACCTTGCCCCGGCACAAGGTTCTTGTCACCCAAGGGCCGCGCTCGGTTCTTGTTGTGGGAGGGGGGGGTCCACAGCTCCTGACCCATGTGTGTTTTGGGCTTCAAGGCAGATTAATTTTAACACGGCCGGGTTTCTCTGGGGACGTGATCCACCAGAGGACCTTGGGGGGGAAAGGGGGCCCTGGGACCCTTTCCCCGTGGTTTTGAAAAAGCGTGCGCCGAGCCCGGGGAGCCCCCGTTTACCCCCCGAGACATTCACCCCAGCTTTACCCAGTGAGCTGTCACAGAGATATAGCGGCCTTGGCGGGTGCTTACTAGTCCTTGTTCGGTGGTGAGATGGACTTTTCCGGACACAGATGCAGACAACGCGCTTGAATTTTATATGACACGTGGCTGGCCGGGGG
This sequence comes from Phyllomedusa bahiana, assembly GCA_025379985.1. NCBI lineage: Eukaryota > Metazoa > Chordata > Amphibia > Anura > Hylidae > Phyllomedusa > Phyllomedusa bahiana. The sequence goes on from JAODAL010013251.1 coordinate 20,722, forward strand.
CAGGGACGGCTTTTCGGCAAAGAAATGCTTGCTCGGCATCTGGTTTGGGGGCAGGAAGGGCCATGACGTGGCAGAACCCATCTGTGTCCACCAGACGGAAAGGCAACATTTCCAAGGCCAAAACCCTGGCAATGCCGACATTCAGGTTTATGGCTTTGGGATGGTTTGGGTTAAAGTGTTCCTTCTGCTCCCAAACCTGGAAACAGAAGGCTGGCTGCTAGACTGGCTGCTGTAGGGCGTGCAGGTCGTCAAACTGGCGGAAGGAGAAGGGTAGGATGGGTCTCTGGTGGTGCTGGTGGTACTGGGCGACGGTTTGGATTCTGAAGCGGAGGCTGATCCCTGATCATGACTCTGAGAGACATGGGCAGCTGAGAAACGCTTGGTGGTGGCGGAGGAGGAGGAGGCGGAGACAGAGGGTGTGATAGTGGTTGGAAGCCCGGCGTCGGTCTGGCCTTTTTTGGCCAAGTGTTGCCTCCATTTCAACTCATGCACTTGCTGCATGTGACTAACATGTTGGTGGTGGTTAAACACCTAAGATTCTTGCCTCTACTTATGCGTTTATGGCAAAGGCGGCATATGACATCGCTGGGTGAATCAGGGTCCCAGGCTTGAGAGGTCCTGGACCTTTTTGACAGCGATAAGAGAGTTGCAGGGTTCCCGCTGACCATGGCTGGCGGAATTATATCAGCGGACTTCTGCGACCACCCTCTCCCTTTTTGAGGCGGGACCCGTATTGACACTACCCCACCGTCTTCCTCCTTGTCCAGTGATGAAGCGCTCGCAAGCAAATTCTGCGAAAAAGACCACGATGGATCCGCAATGTCGTCATCATCGTCATCATCAACACAGGTGACTTGGTCGTCCTGACTTTCTGCATCCAGGAGCTACGGGCTACAAGCAAGAGGCACTGCAAGGCGTTGCCGACCGCCCAGGATTTTTGCCGATTGACCGGCTTCCTTCTCCTCCTCTGAGTAACTGGGCGTCAGAGCAGACAAAATCATCCTCTTTGGCTTCTTGATCTTTTAACATGCCTCTGACCCCAACCGCATTTTGTCATCAAAGAGGTCATCAGAAAATGGATTATCCACAGTGGTGGGTACACGAGTTGACATTTGGGCTGCCTTCGCTTCATGTTGGACAGATGCTGATGATGACATTTGTGGCCGGGGGGACTGGAGGACGAGGAGGTAAGACTGCTGGATGCAGGTTGCATTAACCACTGAAGAATAGATTGGCGACGCTGTTTGTTACTGAGATTCACAGGGCCCTGACCCAGCGATGACAGGCCTGATGGTCCTGCAACTGACAATCCGCTGGCATGCGTGTTATCGTCAGCACTGGAAGGAGCACCTTCTCTCGTACCTCTACCTCCATGTCCTACCCCCCTCTTTGCTCGCTTACCACCTGCATTTCGCTCCATGTTCAGAAAGATAAAAATTTTAGAAGGTATGGAAGAGTTTTGGAAAGTCTCTTATTAAAAGACGGCAAATCACAGCTATTCTCAAATCCCTCAAATCAAAACAAAATTGCTGTATTCAAATTTAAGTGCAAGGTGCCTCTATCAACAAAGCTGGACTGCGCAAAAGTGAAAAAAACACCTATCTGAAATGTATACGGATAACAAAAGGTATTTTTTGCACCTATCAAATACACCAGCAGTGACTACAAAATTGCTGTATTCAAATTTAAGTGCATGGTGTCTCTATCAACAAAGCTGGACGGCGCCAAAGTGAAAAAAACATCTATCTGAAATGTATACGGATAATAAACGGTATTTTTTGCACCTAAAAATACACCTGCGGTGAAGGCAAAATTGCTGTATTCAAATTTAAGTGCAAGGTGCCTCTATCAACAAAGCTGGACTGCCCAAAAGTGAAAAAACACCTATCTGAAATGTATATGGATAATAAAAGTGGAGTTTTGCACCTAACAAATACACCTGCAGTTACTAGAAAAGATCTGTATCCTAATATAAGTTCAGGCTGCCCAACATACAAGTAATATTTCAACAGAAAACTGTTAATAAAAAGCCATTGCAATGCAATGTCTAAACAAAGTCTGGGCTGCACAATATCCACTATCCTTTAAAGAGCTTGTCTGTGTTTGCCCGCATCCCCCCACCCCCGCTCCCGCTTCCCCCTGTGACTTTACAGGGCTAGATGCTCCTTTAAAATTCTCAGCCTAAGTACCTAAAATCTGCAAATCTCTAATCTACCTAAGTTCTAATGTTCACAGCTAAAAGCATAGCTGTCTGTGTGAACAAATAGAACAATTTCGCTGAGCTGTTTGCTGAGCTGTTTGCTGAGCTGTTTGGACAGAGACCGAGCGCACGTCCTACTCCTATGAGACACTGACACACACTGATCATGAACAGGAAGGGCTGTTCTATGTAAAACGAGGTCATGTGATTTTCCCAGCCAATTGCAACCATACACATCCCAGTCATGACGTCGCACACACAGCTCACCCTGCTCTATTCTGTAAGCTGATTTGCTGGCCGCCAAAATGACAGGAAGCGCCGAAAATGGCGCGATATTAATAGATTATGCGCAGATTTTCACCTAAATTATCGCGTGATCGAAAAAATCCGATCAACATAAAAACCGTGCCGATTTCAACTTTGTCGATAATAATCGCTCAACACTACTTGTTGCCCCACACTATCAGACAACATTGAACATTTGCTTAAACAATACATGCTCTGGACAGCTTTAGGGAATTCAAGGTAATGGTTAATGAATGTGTAAAACATCCTGCATAATTCATAACCCAGGAATTAGTAAAAGTGGAACAATGTTTACTGCTCATTACCCTGAATCAGTGGATAACATGCAATGTAGTTATCTTTTCACAAACATGTGGGTGGCTCACTTCTAGATATAATAAAGAAAACAGATGACCTCATGTGGGAGTTTCAAATCCTATCTGATGTTGTATATATAATTTTTATAGTGTGTATATAAATTGTGTGGGTATAGGTATTGTTGGGTTTTAGTGTCAGGTTGGGTGGTAGATAAATATTGTGAAATGTGTTGGAAATTGGGCTTTAGGGTTAGGTAAGGTGGTGGAAAAAAGGAGGAGGGTTCTGTGGGACATTGGGAACTTTTAAGGTAAATGAGCATATCCTGGGCTGGTTCATAGACGTCTCTCATCATATACAGGGGCATGGGATATATATATTGGCCCTCAGCTGGTCTTGCATACTATGCCCCTGTATATAATAACAGACGTCCATGAACCAACCCAGGATTTGCTCATATACCTCAAAAGTTCCCAATGTCCCATAGAACCCTCCTCCTTTTTTCCACCACCTTACCTAACACTAAAGCCCAATTTCCAACACATTTTACAATATTTATCTACCAACCAACTTGACACTAAAACCCAACAATACCTATACCCACACAATTTATATACACACTATAAAAATTATATATACAACATCAGGTAGGATTTGAAACTCCCACATGAGGTCATCTGTTTTCTGTGTTTTGCTATTCCTCTGTTGCTCATTCTAGAAATGTATTACTGAATATGTCAGCTGGGTGTTCCCAATTGGGAATGTGTCCCTGCACAGTCACTGTAAATATATAGGGGTTAGGCTTCCCAATGAAACTGTATACGGTGCTATACTGGAGTCGTCTGCTTGTAAGCCGGTCTCTCCACAGCCGGAGTCAATTCTGATAGATAATATATAGCAGACACGTGTTTTAGCAAAACTCTAGAAAATTTATTAAACGACCATAGACAAGTTAAAAACGTCAATTGACATACTTGCATTTGCGGGTCTAGTCCAGAAAGCACAGATTCATAGTGGTGGGCGATATTAGCCTTGATTCCAGTGTAGATGCAAGCTTGAGAAAGAGAGCCCGCCTCTCGAAACGTCGCTCCATACTGGCGTGAGACGCCCGTTCTGTCTGACCGCTTCGCTTCACTGCACTACACGCCTCAGCGTGCATCTACACTGGAATCAAGGCTAATATCGCCCACCACTATGAATCTGTGCTTTCTGGACTAGACCCGCAAATGCAAGTATGTCAATTGACGTTTTTAACTTGTCTATGGTCGTTTAATAAATTTTCTAGAGTTTTGCTAAAACACGTGTCTGCTATATATTATCTATCATCCCTGCACAGTCTGACATTGTCCAATCAGTGCTGACAGTCAGACAGAGACCTTAAGACAAGTTTTTTTTTTTTGTATCCATATTATAGTTGCAGTATGCCACCCTCTAGCAGTTCTCCTAAATGAAACTGAAATTAAATGGTTATCTAACCTAGGTTTAGAAATACCATGGGAGAGATGAGTAAAGTATAAGTTGGACGTGTTTTTGATACATAATAAGCAGGTTCAATTGTAGATGTTGCTTTAGTTTTTGTAATGATTGAACTGATTTACAAGAACATTATTTTTATACCTAAAAATTGGTACAGACCCGGCGGCTCTGTTGATATAGTCATGTTGGAGCAATAGACTGTAGTGTAGTAGATAGGTTTCCAGGTTTTAAGATACCATTTTGCTATTCATAAATAGGTACATTCTAATTTACATGGTTAAAACAAAACCTGTAGAAAGAAAATAATTCCCACATTAGAGATTTCTAAATTGTATCTAATCTGGGAAATCCTTTGTTAGCTAAATATATCTTAAATCCTCCTAGTTTGATACAATGTGTTTGTGTAGCTAAAATGTATTAGCCTGGAGTCCGGGTTGTCCATATTGTCTAGAAGATCTTAGAGAATTCATAGAATGGATACAATTGTAACAACTACTTTGGCTACACAAAGTATTAAATACGTGAATGGGTTTTCAGCCTCTTAGGCAAAAGTAATTCTATTCTCTGGCAGCAGAGGACTTCACTTGATCTATCACATTTGAACATGTTATCAGATCTGCAGGCAGCATGTAGTATAGCAGGAGGAGACGAGCATATTGATATAGTAGTTTTGTTTGGAAAGATTTAGCAGAACTTGTAATTTTTTGTATAACTTACTGCTAATTTTATTTTAAAGATTCCAATGGGTGGTCTTATAAATGTCTAGAGGGTACCTCAGTATGCACAATCATACAAGGAAGGCTGTCAGTCACTGTTAAAACTGCTAACTGGACTCCTTAAAGCAAAAAAATAAAAACATTATTCCTTTAATTTGCGCCATGGCACCATGTTCTGTGACTAGTAGCCTTTTTGGTTTTCCACCTATGGACCTAAGATAGGGATTGTATTTTGAAGTATGAATTATAGTTGTTATTGGTACCATTTTGGGGTGCATGCCACTTTCTTTTTTTACCACTTTTTATTGGCTTATTATTATTTTTGGGGGACATGAACTGACCAAAAATATACAATTTTGCCATTTGGAATTTTTTTTTCTTTTACGGTGTTGAGTGCACAGGATAAATGTTGTAATATTTTAATATATCCTACTTTTGTGAACTCTGTATCAATTATGTGTAACTTATTTTTTTATTTGCTAAATGGCAAAATGGGGGGTTTTTGAACTTTAAATTTTTTTATTTTATATTTTATTCATACATTTATACTTGCAGTTATCCTAGGGTACTTGGCCACTTAGGGGCCACATTTCTTGCACACCCTTCTGCATTATATAGATAATGCAGAAAGCTGTACCAAAATGACGGTTCTATTACTTTCTGTCTGAGGCAGAAAGCAACAGAATCGCTAGCATGGTGGATATGGAAACTTTCATTGGGCTTCCAGCTGCTATAGTAACTTCTTCGCACCCTGCAATCTCATTGTAGGGAGAACAAATGAAGGGAGAAACGGTGCACAGCATGCGACCACGTTCACCACAGTGTCTAAAAGTTTAAAAAGCAGGAATCAGTGCCGATTCAATTCTCCAATTGTCAACCAGTTGTGGTTCAACTGAAAAAAAAAAAAGATAATGAAAATGGTGTGTACAAAAATGATGGAACCCCTAGAAAAGAATAAAAATAATTTTACCATAAGGACATGTTAAAATAAGGTGTGTGTGTCCTGTAATTAGCATCACAGATATTTTCAAACTTATAATTCAGTCTGCCTAATTAAAGGGTGAAAAATAATCACTGTGTTGTTTGGTACCATAGTGCGTACCACACTGAACATTGACCAAAGGAAGCTCGGGAAAGAGTTTTCTCAGGAGATTAGAAAAAAAATTATTGATAAACATGTTAAAGGTGAAGGCTATAAGATCATCTTCTAACAGCTTGATGTTCCTATTAAAGTTACACATATTATCCATAAGTTAAAAGGGGTTGTGTCACTACAATAAACTTTCAACATGTAAGGACCAATAAATGAAGAGTTTTTCAAAATATATTGCTTTATTTTATAGGCTTTGTTGGGGAGGTAAGATAATTTATCAGATCTGAGTGTACACAGGTTTCTCTAGGTTACTGACCTGCTCTCCCTTTTTCTCTTTGCTGTGTCTTTTCTGCTAGCATGGAGTTATGCCACCACAGGTCGGACTGCCAGCAGCTTGAGAAAAGAGTTTTATCTCAAATTACTAAGTAATTAAGTAACTAAGTAGTCTCCTTTGTTTGTTTACTTTGAGTTCGGTAGCTATCTACACTTATAGATAACATTTCCTGCTCTCATATCAGTGCAATTAGAAGAGCTGTGAATGCCTAGCTGATATGTTAATAACTGCTATAGAACAACACACAGCCTGACCAGAAAGAGACAGGATGCATGAATCGAAAACTGATTTTGGCTCAGTGAAACAGCATGATGAGACAACTCCTTTAAGGTCTATGGAACTGTGGCCAACCTCCTTAGATGTGGCCACAAGAGGAATATTGATGACAAATTAAAGAGACAGATAATACAAATGGCAACCAAAGAGCCCAGAGTAACTATCAAAGTGATTAGAGGTGACCTCCAAGGTCAAGGTACATCAGTGTCAAATGGCACCATCTGTCGCTGTCTTTGCTAAAGTGGACTTAATGGAAGATGACTGAGGAGGAAATCATTGTTGAAAACAAATCCTAAAAAAGCGAGACTGGATTTTGCCAAAATGCACATTGACAAGCCACAACACTTTTTGGAGAATGCATTTTGGCAACCTCATCAGCTCTATGTTCACAAATGCAAAAATGAAGCACACAAAGAAAAGAACATTGTACAAACTGTGAAACATCGAGGTGGCTCAGTTTTGTTTTGTGGCTGCTTGAGACATCTGGGACAGGGTGTCTTGAAACTGCAGGGTGCAATGAAATATCAGGACTATCAAGGCATTCTGGAGCAAAATGTACTGCCCAGTGTCAGAAAGTCTGTTCCCAGTCATAGGTCATTGGTCAATGACCCAAAACACACAGCTGAAAACCTCCAAGAATGGCTTAGAGCAAAGCATTGGATTATTGAGTCCTGATCTAAATCCTATTAAACATCTGTGGAAGGATCTGAAACATGCAACCTGGAAAAGGTACTTTCACACCTGAGACATGTACCTTTGGACAGGGTCAGAAGTCTCAGAAATTGTTTGCAGAGACTGCCTCATAAGATTGTGCAGCGAAATATTAAGTTACAGGGACCATCATTTTTTATCTAGGCCAGTTTCATTAGTTTATTGTTTAAAATGTTAAATTCAGTAAATTTAAATGTCTTACTTTTCAAGTTATTTCAGTGACCATTGTGGGTTTTTCTTTCTCTAATGGAAAGATACCAATAATTTTGTCCATATAGAGCAGCTTCTTCTGCTCTATAACATGCTGCTCACAGATCGGACAACATGTTCAGTGTGACAAGTTCCCTTTAAAAATTATGATGAATTAAAGCACAAAGAATATTTGAAAGCTGAAAAACTTTTTAGTCCTTGAAAAAGCAACCTTTATTTATATAAATCTGGAAAACCCCTCTAAGCGCATAACATATTCTTTACATTACCACCATATGTTTGTTTGTACTTGTCCTTTTTTCCATGAGGTTGACATACATGTGTACATACACTTATCTCTACATGCATACTACATGTCTATTTGAAGACTTTGGCTAATATCCAGCATGATAAAGGGTAGAGGTTTAGCCAGAGTTCACAGACACTACTTAGGGGAACAGATGATGATTAAGGTATCATCAGAGATGATGGCGCAATCCTGCATAGCTGAAAATGTAATACTGAAAGTCTGAAGATGAAGGAATACTTATGCCTGGGGACATTACAAAGTTATCTAGCAGTTTATAAAGTAACACACTAATGGATACTGATATGTTTATTGTTTCCAAAAATATAATTTAGTTTTTATTTCAGTGACTCCAGAAAAATCCCAATCTAATTAAATCAAATGAAGTACATTTAAGGGACTGAACACGTTTCATAGAGTTAGCCTCTTGTGAATATTGCTATATTTACTTACGTATCATTTTTTTACCAACATGTCTTCAAGGTGTAATTTTTTGACCGTTGCTGTACAGCTTTTAATTCTAAAAAGGGGCATAGGCGTTGTTGGTGGTGGGTCATGTTTTTTGTGCAGTACATGTCTGTTAGGAGATATTTCTTTCCTTATTATTAATCCACTTTGGGCTTCAGTTTTCTAGCCTATTTATCCCTTATTAAAATGTATGTGCTCCTTCATGAAGTAGCAACAAGCAGGGGACAAGTTTATGAGAGTATGACTAAAACATCAGAATACAAAGAGTGTGTAGTCTGTAACCATGGACACACATAGGTCTGCATAGGAGATGTAGACAAAAAATGGTAGGATATGTTTAATCAAACTAATTGCAAAGTTGCTCCCTTTTTATCTTAGATGCATTCTAATACTAAACACAATTATAGCCGTGGTGATTATACATTTAAGTCGGGAGAATATTTTTTTGTAAAAAGAGATGCCCATGCTGATTTTGATGCAGTTGTTTTAGCCAAAATCAAAAGTGGATCCAACATGAAGCAAAAGCATCTGAGCTGCCTTTTTATTTCCTATTGCCTTCAAATCCACTCCTGGCTTTGGCTAAAAAATAATGAATAATAATTTGCAATGAAAACTTTGTGTAAATTGAGTCTGGGGTAAAACTATGTGTGTACTGCATTTCTGTACAGATTGGAAACCACAGAAATGAATTCTCAACATAGTCTCTGTGTTTATTCTCAAGAGCACCTCAGATATCCCTCTATAGTTTTACTAGTTGTTCCATATTAACCCATTCTGACACACAAATGCTTAAAGAGATATTCCAACAAAAAACCACTGTATTGGAAATGTATCTAAAATTGGTGTGGGTCCAACCACTAGGGAGCATACTACTCAGAGGAACATGGAACTCTATCACTCACACAACTGTGTGGAGAAAAAAATTGTATGTAGGCACAATCATAAATGCCTACTGTAGCTACATTCAAACTCTATGGGAATTACAGAAACCCTCACCTTTTGGAAACAGGCCTAGGAGACGAAGCATCCCAGGAGGCATGATAAAAGCCTTTCATCCTGCCATCTGCGATTCTTTTGTGTATATACAGGGTTCATTCAGGGATGGTACTAAACCGTTCCTGCCTACTCCCTGGCAAAGCAGTTGCAGTTAGCGTATAGCTGCTTGTAAGCCCCCTCTTCTTCTGGGTCTGCCATTGTTGGAGCCTGCAGATGAAGTCAGGGGCATTGATGTTCTCTACTGGCTCCCACAACCTCCCAAACCCCTTCCAGTTTAAAAGAAACAACCTCTGTCATGTTTCTCTGCCAGGATTCCTTGAATCTTGGATCACCAGAATCAGCTATGGTAAAGGATGTCACAATCTTCTGGGAAAAATGATTTGGAGCCAAGGGCTTCAGAAGAGAGATGTGGAAGGAGTTTGGGGTCCACGTAGATAGAGGCAGGCGAAGTTTGCAGCACACAGTGTTGATGTGGTGCAGAACCGAGAAGGGACCCAGAAAGCAAGAACCAAGCTTGAGGCTGGAGATCTTAAGGTGGACATGCTTGGCAGACAACCACATCTTATCACCATGATGAAATACAGGAGGGGGTCTATGCTTTTTATCTGCCCGTGTCTTAGCCCGGGAGGATGCTTGGAGAAGACATTGACAGGTATTCTGACAGTTGCGGGCAATCTCTTGAACCTGGGCATCCACAGCCGGAACATCTGAGGCAGAAGGCAGAGGCAGAGGGTGTTGGGGATGTCACCCATAAACCACAAAGAAGGGAGAGGTCCCAGCAGAATCAGAATCAAGATTTTTGGCCAATCGTCCTGACAAGATGAAATTAAATGACAAAGATAGATCCATGGATTTGATTCACTCTCTCCACTTGTCTGTTGGATTGAGAGTGATATGCAGAGTGAACACCAGAATGTAGAGACCAACTGAACTTCTTGGTCAGACACAATATATAGGGGAAGTCCATGCAGATGGAATATTTGCTGGAAGAAATGGGAGTCAAGTTGTGGAGCTGAGGTTCGACTTGGAAGTGGCACAAAATGAGACATCTTGGAGAAACGATTGGCGACCACCCAAATAACTGTATGATTGGAGGAGGGAGGTAAATCTGCGATAATGCCCATAGCAATATGAATCCAAGGTTTCTCAGGTACAGGCTAGGGATGTAATAGTATGGTGGGCTTGAGACAAGAAGATTTATTGTGGGCACAATTGGAACAGGAAAGAACAAAATCTCTGACATCTTGAATGAGAGATGGCCACCAGTAGTGCTGTGAGATTAATAATGATTTTCATATTCCCGGGGGGCCGGTTATCTTAGACATGTGACACCATTTAAGAACTCTTTTCATTAAGGCTGGACGTATAAAGGTTTTCTCTGGAGGACTCTGTTGGAGGTTGATGGAGGCTTCAGAAATCAAATGTTCTGAAGGGATGATGTGCTGAGGCATTGAGTCGAGTCCAGTGATATTCAAGGAACAGAAAAGAGAACACATTTTTCTCTGCTTGCCTAAAGTGTACGAGAAAATTAAATCAAGAGCAGAAGAATTACCATCTAGCTTGCCTGGGATTTAACTGTTGCACAGTCTGAAGGTAGAGGAGATTCTTATCGCTAGTGAAGATGTTCACCGACTGATGAGCTCCTAGCAAGAGCGGACGCTATTCTTCTAGAGCCAGTTTAATAGACGGCAATTCTCGATCGCCAAGATCGCCAATGGTATAATTTCTATCTGCAAGGTTTCTGATAAAAAAATTGCAGGTAATAGTCTTGCCTTTAGAAGTCTTCTGTGTGAGAACAGCTTTGGCATCCATGGAAGAGGCATCCACCTCTAAGTAGAAGAGTTTTTCTGGATCCGGGAAAGTTAGAAGCACTGCTGTGGCAAATGTGGCTTTAAGACGGGCAAAGGCTTCTTCCGCTTCATGCGGCCAGAGTTAATGGCTGGAGTTCTTCTTAGTCAGCGCTATTATGGTGTATGACAGAGTAGAGAAGTGGGGAATAAACTGACGATAATAGTTTGCAAAGTCCAAGAAGCGTCGAATCACCAGAAGTCCAATAGGTCACGGCCATTGAAGAACAGCAAACAATTTAGCAGGTTCCATTTTCAGACCTCTATCAGAGATGATGTACTCCAGGAACAGAAGGTCTGTTCAAAAACACATTTCTCCAGTTTTGCTTGGAGGTTGTTGGCCTCTACATGTCTTAGAAACAGGCGCAGATAGTCATGATGAGACCAGATCAGGAGAAAAGATTAATATATCATCACGAGCATGACCACAGTCTGGAGCAGAGATCATGGTACACCTTGTGACACTTCTAATACTGCACGACAGTTTTCAAAAGTAGATGCCGACCACCGAGCCGTTTTTCTGGGCTAGGCAGATGGGGCCCCCATGGTGAAAACGGCCCTGTTGGGTACCTAACCCTAACCTGGTAACATGCCCCTATAAACTATGATTTTGTTCTCCTGCTCCTTGATTGAGACTGTTTACCACTCTTATAACGGCATAGTGTTCATTTTGTACTGTAGATCTATTCTTGCAAATTATCACACCATTTACACTCAATATCTGCATTCTTTAAATTAAAAGCAACTTGCTTTGTGTACTTACATAAGAACACTCCATGCATCTTTTTAGAATGTGTCACAGGTAGGTGCACCCCAAATTAGGCAGATAGGTAGACCCCGTTTAAGGTAAGTAGGCCCTAATTCGGCAGGTAGGCCCCCTCCTTAAGTAGGTTGCCTCCCCACCTCTAGATAGGTATATAGGTCTCCATTAGGTAGGTAAGTATATAACTCCCCAATTAAGTAGGTACATAGGCCACCATTTAGGTTGGCAGGTATATAAGCACCCCATTAGGTAGGTTGGTATATCAGCCCCCCATTAGGTAGGTAAACATGTAGGCTCTCTATTAGGTAGGTAGTTAGGTTTATAGGCCTCTTGTTAAGTAAATATGTAAATCCCCATTAATTAAGCAAACATATAGGCCCCTCATTTTGTAGGTATTTAGTCCCTCAATTAGTTAGATTAATATATAGGTCCCCTCATTAGGTATGTATATAGGTCCCTGTTAGGTAGGTATATAACCCTAAATTAGGTAGGTATATATATCCCTATTAGATATATAGGCCTCCTGTTAGTTAACTATATAGACTCCCATTAGGTAGTTAACTATATAGACCTTCCATTAAGTAAGTAAATATATCTGTTAGATTGGTAGATATTTGGGCCCCCAGTATATAGGTATGAAGACCCCCAATTCGTTATATAAATAAATAGGGCTGACATTAGGTAGATACAAGTCTATATTGGCTCCTTTTAGGTAAGCAGGTATATAGCCCCCCCTCTCATTAGGTAGGTCTATAGGCTCCTGTTAAGTAGGTAGGTATATAGGCCACAATTAGTTAGGTATATAGAGTCTTGTTAGGGAAGAAGGTATATAGTCCCCCCATCATTAGGTAGTTAGCTATACAGCCCCAGTTTACAGGTATATATGCCTCTGTTAGGTAGAAATGTACCCCACATTTATGTAGGTATATGGCCCCCATTTGTCAGGTATATGTGCAGCGGTTAGATAGGTATATACTCCTCCCTACCCAATTTAGTTAGGTATATTGCACCTCATTGAACAGGTATATATGCCCCTGTTAGGTAGGTATAAACCCCACCTAATTTAGCTAGGTATAAAGCCTCCTATTTCACAGGTATACACCCCTGTTAGGTAGGTATATACATCCCCCATTTAGGTAGGTAAATAGCCACCCATTTGGCAGGTATATACAGTATTCCGCTGTTAAGTAGGTATATGTCCCTGCCCCCACTTAGGCAAGTATCTAGCCCCCCAGCCCACCATTGGGGAGGTATATAGCCCCGGGATGGGAGGTATGTGTGCGTCTGTTGGGTAGGTATATACTCACCCCCCAATTTAATTAGGTATATATGCCCCATAAGGTAAGTATATACACCACTCTCATTCCAGTAGGTATATAGCCCCCCCAGGTGGCAGGTATATATGCCACTGTTAGTTAGGCATAAACACCTCACCCCCTATTTAGGTAGGTATATAGCTCCATATTTGGTAGACATATATTTACCCCACAACTATTTGGTAGTACCCCGGAGTTTTATCCATCTACAATGTAAATTTAAAAAAGAGAGAAAAAATAAGTACCTTTCCCTTTCCCCCCGCTGTGCAGCTGAGTATTACAGTCATTATCCAGCACAGGCCACATACTGTTGTGATGTAATCATGCCACCACGGCATGAACAGGTCATTATACTGCGCTGCCTACTGCCTTCTGTCGGCCCAGGAGCTACAGGAGTAACAAGGAGCCGATTCTTCTCTGTTCTGCTGTAACTTCAACAGTATGCATGCAGTTGATCAGTAACACCAGATTTATACCAGCTGTCCGGTGGGCCAGTCCAAGCCAGTGCTTAAGGCAACAACCTTTTTGGTTAAAAGGCCTAGCGATGCCACTGCCTGCAGCCCTCCCTGAACAAAATGTCACACTACTTTGTATAGTGTGACACTGTTTTCGTGGAAGGTTGTGAGTAGCTACATTATAGCAGCCATGGCCTCCTTACTAGCATGCATGAGCACTAGTTAGCAGGCCAGCTCTTCTATACTGAACGTAGTTGTAAGGAATGACTTTCTGACTGGAACATCATCACTTACTGCTGTACACATAATTGTAAAAATATTCGGTTAAAGCACACTACTAAGCCTCTTCACAAAGGGTTATTCTGCCGCTATTGGCGCCGTACTGCGCGCCGGATTTGCGCTTCAGTACGGCGCCCAAACCGCGGCAGCCAATTACGGTAATCCACTGCTCTCATAGAGAACAGTGGAATCCGTCGCTCCTCCCCACTCGGCGAATCCGCCGCGGGGGGAGAAAGTGACATGCACATTATTTACGGCGCCTTAAACAATGCATTGTCGATGGGGCCGGGAGCGGCGCCCCCGCCGCGTTCCGGCCCCGCCCCCGTCCCGCCCCTTATTCAAGGCGGATTTGTTTCGCTCAATACGGCGCACAAATCCGTCGGGAATAAGCCGTTGAACACGCCTAACACACAACACACATCAATAAAGTATATTAACGCATTTCAGCCCATAGTGAGCCTCATTTGTGAAAAAAAAAAAAAAAAAAAACAGACAATCCCTTTAAGCTCAAGTGTAAAATTTATAATTAGGAAACACCAAGGATAAAAAATTTCAGGAAGTTCAAAGAAGCCATATTTTACAGCAAGAGTAGTAAGTCTGTGACTGCCATGCCATGTAGTAAGGTTTTCAAAATTGAACTGGTTCAGCAATTGTAGCTAAATTCAGTCAGTTAGCAATATTATTTTGGTTGAATAATAACAGCAACAATAATTATATAAATGATAATAATGAGTCTAATTATTATTTATTATTACTGTTATTATTGTCATTATAATTATTGATACAACAGTTATAACATTTTGCTGTGGCTGGCAAACTTTTACATGAGAAAATAGAAAACAAATAAGACAAAATAGCATTTGTTCTGGGCAATTGTTTCAGAATACATAGAAGACAGATGTTATCCCTATGGGAACGTAAGTATTTAGAACATGTTTATTTGTGAGATTCAATATTGACTTAACATTTCAAAAGCACTACAGTTAAACAAATATTCTAATAGTCTTTACTTTTAGTATATACAAGGATGGTATATTTATGAAATATCCAATTATCCAGTTTTAATAGATTGCCGCTCTATGTTTGATCAGGTTGGTTTAGGTTCACCATACTTAATAAAAGATCCAAATGTATCAGTTGTAAATTAAAAGACGTTACACAAGCATTAGGGAATGTCCCCATGGCAAGGGTTTTCGGCCGGTTTTTCAGCCGGTTTGCGGTTTTTCAGACCGCCTGAAAAACCGGCTGAAAATGAGCACAGTTGTGCTCTATGGAAAACCCGTGCAGCAATCCCCACTACACGGGTTTTCCGTCGGGCGTTTTTTCCGCCCGCGGTCTGCTCAAAAGGCATTGAGCATGTTCATTCTTCCGTCTGGTTTCCGAATGGAATATGAACACCTTAATGGAAGGGGGGAGGGCTGTTCTCCGCTCATCGCGGAGAAAAGCCGCCCCCTCCGCGGCCGTGGGGACGGCCTCAAAACAGGACAAATACTGGCCGGCAAATCGACCGGTATTTGTCCTGTGCCGTGTGAATGCAGCCTTACAATCTGGAAGACGGACAGTGTGGTTTGTATATATGGATTAAATGGGTTTTCTCACCACAATGATTAGTTTTCAACATGTAGGGAAAAGTATATTACCAAATGTATTGCTGTTTTGATTTTTCTTTGTTCTCCTTGGTCTTTCTCTTATCTGATTGCTTCAAACTGCTTTCCAACCATGGTGAGTCACTCCTTGCTGAGTATTATCTCCCGCACAGGAGCTTGTTTACGTAAGTAAGGCTGCTTCCACACGACACTAGTCAAAATACTTGTCAGATTCAGAATCTGAAATACTCATCCAATGAGTATTTTGATCCGTTTTTCAATGTGGATTTTGGTAGTTTTTTTTCTTACCGATTCTGCAGTCAGAAAATGAGTCCCATTTATCTCTATGGGGTTTTGGATGCGAATTTGACATAGATATGTTTGGGACGTATTTTGTTTACCACCAATTCTGTCGATTATTGAACAGGTTCAAAGTTATTTTCAAAAACAGCATAAGATTACAACTCAGATTTGCAATTGAGGTCTATGGGGATGCTTTCATAATCGGAATTTTTAAAACCAGAATCTGCGTAAAAATCCAAAAGCATGTTGTGTAGCCGGGCCTTTAAAGGGGTTTCCTCAACATGCTGTTTCACTGAGTCACAAGCAGCTTTACACTCACTCTGACTTTGTCAGGTTTTGGGTGATTCTATAGCAGTGTTTAGCATATTAGCTCTTCTATAACTAGCTGAGACATTACAAAGGAGGAGATTTAATCTTCAGTAAATAAAGCTTCAAGTGATCTGAGGAGTGAAAACCATTGCTTTTCTGTAAACAAAAGATAATCTTGTTAGAGAAAGACTTTTTTTGAGAGTGAGCTGATGTCCATGATGACGTCACTCTCTGCTCTGTCTAATCAGGAAGGAAGATTATGGACATAACTAGAGAAACAAATTTTTACACCCCAGAAACCCGGGTAAAATCTTTCTTAAAATTTCATGAATAAGGGAAAAACAAAAGGAAACCAAAAGAATTTAAAAAAAACTTTTAAATTAAAAAATGTTCCCTACAAATTTGGAAAAGCTAATCTTTTATTGAAAAAAAACCCTTTTTTTGATTAAAAATTTTTTTTCCCCTTTTGGGGCCCCTTTTTAAAACCCGGGAAAGGACAAAAACCCCAATTCATTTCGGGGGAAACCGGTTTTGTCCCCGGTTTGTGGGGGGCCGCCCCCCCGGGGCCCCAGGGGGGGCCGGGTTTTTTCCCCGCGGGTGTTTTTGGGAAAAAAAGCCTCCCCCTTTACATTCACTTTCACATTAAAATTTCCCTACGAAAAATTGGGCGGAAGGGAAAGGTTTGGGATTTCAAAATTTTGTGTCGGGGCGGCCTTTTTGGGGGGAAAAACCCGTTTCAGTGGGGGGGGCGCCCGGGTTTTTTTCCCTAAAAAGCCCCCTTTGTCCCTTTGCCGGGGCCCCCTTTTTCAGATGGTCTGTAAAACCGGGCCCCAAAAACCCTCTGAAAATAAACCCCGCCTCCCCAAAACCCCCTTCTCAAAAGGGGGGCCCTTTCCGTTAGAACTCTGTTTGCTTTGTTTCATTTTTAAAAATGGGGTAAAAAAACCTTTCCCAACCCCTAAAAGTCACCGTAACAAAAAAAGGCAAAGGTTGGGGAAGCCAATTAATGCTGTTTGAACCCCCCCCACAGGGGCCCAAACCCGGGGGAAAGTGAGTCTTTAAACTTTTCTGTGGACTTGTGAAAAAAAGCAAAGGTGAAAAACCTCCCTTTTAAAAATTTAAAGTTAAAAATTGGGTTGCTCACCCTTTTCTTTAAATTTTTATCATACAAAAGTTTTTTTCCTTTTTTCCCCCTTTTTTTCCAAAGCTTTATGTTGGGGGTTTTTTACCTTAACATTTTTTTTTTAAGGGGCTTTAAGCCCCGTTTTTTTTGATTTCGGGATGCCAAAATTTTCCTTTCCCTTACACAGAAACAAGGGGTTTTAAAATTTTAAAAAAAAAAGGTTTTTTAAACTCCCTGCAGGGGCCCTCACTAGGGGGAGGGTTTTAGGGGGGTTATGAAAGAAAATGTTTACAAGAAGTTTCATTGGGTTTTATTTTTAAAAAGCTTTTTTTTCAAATAAAATTTTCCTTTCCCGGGTGATTGTGCCCGGGGCAGGGGCCAAAAATTGTTAATTTCCCAAAGCGGTTTATCCAAACCCTCTTTAAAATTTTAAAGCCTCTTTATTGATAAGCCATCTATTTTTTAACTGGTTTGGGGGGCCCGGAAATTTGGCAATTTTACACCCCCAGGGCCCCGACGGGGGCCCGGTGGAGGGGGGGCAAAAATTTTTCCCCTTTCCCCATTGCCCCCTTTTCCAGGTCATTTCCCCCCCGTTAAACCCTCATCCTTTCCCCTTTCCTTTTTTAGGGACCCCCCCCTCAGGAAATTTTTTCGGGCCCTTTTTCCCTTTTGAAATCGCAGTTGGGTTTCAGGGCCCCCCCCGGTCCCCCGCCCCCTTTTTGGATCATTTTTGCTGCCTTTTCCTCATTTTCCCCTCGGGAAAAAATTTTAAAAAAAAAAACCCACCCCCCCATTTATGGGGGATTTTCAACATCCCCATTTTGGGAAAAAATTTTCCCATGGGGCTCCCCCCCCCCTCTCAGTTTCTTTCCCCCTTTAAAACCCTTTTTTTCTCTTTTTCCTCTTGCAGTTTTCCCGATCTCCAACTTTACCCCAAGGGGTGGGGAAAATTCTTGATCCCCGGCTTCTGTGGCCCCTGCTCCAAATTTTTAAAACTTACCAAAATCCCCCTTTGAAAATCTCGGGGTCAAAACCTTAAAAATTTTTTTAATATCAAAAAACTTTTTTACCCTTTTCCCCGACACCCCCCAAACCCCCTTTGCCCAAATTTCCCAAATTTTCCCCCTTTTATCAAAAACCAAAAAATCAAAAAGACCCCTCCCTACCGTCCCCCAAATGCCCCCAATTTTTTCCCTTTCCCCCCTCCTGTTTCCGGGCCTGGCCTTTTTCAAAAGTTTTTCCCAAAGGAAAAATCAAAAACCACCCGGGGGGCATGTTGGCCCCCGCCCCACCCACCGCCCCCCACCCCAAAAAATTAGTTTTCCCACAGGGCCCCTTGGCCCCCACCCGCCCAACTCCCCATTTACCGGCCCGTTCCAAGGGGCCTTTGGGGGCCTTTGTGGGGGGAAAGTCAAAGTACCCGCAGGACTTTTTCCAAATTTCAAATTTTAGGGTCAGGACCCCACCACAAATGCCCTTTTACTTCGCCCAAAAAAAAAAAATATTTCAACCCCCCTCAAAACTCAACCCCCCACCAAAAAAAAATCCCAAAAACGTCTGTTGGGCAATTCCACCCCCCTTTTTCCTCAGGGGCCCCAAAGTCAAAGGGGGCCCCGGGCCAAATGGGGCCCCCTGTTTTCTTTAAGACCCTGGGCCAAACCAACCCCTTCAAAAAGGCAAAATTGACCCGAATTTCCCCCCCCCAAACCCTTTACATCAACCCAAAAACCCCCAATTAAAAAAACCCATTTCCCGGGGCCCCCCCCCCCAAAATTTCCCCTTTAAACTGCTTTCAGGCCTTTTTACCCGACATTTTAGAAAAGAAGTGTCCCGGCTTTTTCCCCTTTTTGCTCGCCCCCCCCCACTTTTCTTAGGGGGGCCCCATTTTCCCCCCCACCTTGGCCAGGTTTTTATTTCTCCCAAAACTGTCCTTTTCTCACCTTCCCCGCCAATTTTGTAACCTCTCTCTCTCCATGGGTTTTTCCCCCTCTTCCTTTAAAAAACGCTGTTATTTAACTCCCCTTTCTTAAAAAGCCCTCTCTGGAAACCCCCCCTGCGCCCGCCAAAATTTTCCGGGCCCCGTCCTTTAACCTGCCCCCCAACCCAAACTCCGGAAAAAGCTTGGTCTACATCGCCTGAAACCGCTTTTCTCTTGCTAATCTTTCCCAGGGGCCCTCTGCAATCCGGGGTTTTCCCCACCCCAAAACACCAAAGGAAAAATGGTTCCCTTTTTAAAAAATTTCAAAAGAATTTTCCTGACCGCCCAAAAAAACAGGGTAACCCCTCATTTCCGCTTTTCCTTTTTTGGGTCTTTTGCAGGGGGGTTTTTTACCAATTTTTGGGGCACCACCAAAAACCCTCAGCCCTGCTCCGCGGCCCAACGGGGAATTCCCCGGGGGCACCCCCTCTCTCTCTGGTTTTTCTTTTCCCCCCCTCTCTGCCGCTCCTTTTTAGTGTTTTCATTTTCCGTTCTACCCTCCTTTTCCTTTTTCCCTTTGCCCGTCCGGGGGGTTTTCCCCGGGGTCCGTTCTTTGGTTTTCCCCTCCTTTTTTCACTCAACCCCCAACCCCCAAATTTGGGAAAAAAAAACAAACAGGGGTTTGGCTTCCCCGTACCATCTCTACGCGATTTAAACTCCCCAAAATACACCTTTTCCTTTTCCCCGGGGCATAAATCCCCTTTCCCTGCTACAAAACACCCCAAAAAATGGGCCCGTCTGGGCCGCTGTTCCCCTGACCAAACATGGGCCTCTCTTCCCATCTCCCCCAAATAAACCTCCCCCTTAAAAAAATGCTTCTTTTCATTCCCCCCATCTACCCAAAAACCCTCCCCCCCCTGCTATTTCTCTCTTTAGTTTTGGGAAATACCACCCTAAAAATTTCCCAGGGACAGGCCCGCTGTTTGGGGGGGTTTTTACCCAGGGCTTTTTGATCTAAACCCTTTACCCCCCATTAATTAAAAATTTTCCCTTGGCCCCCCTCTTTTTCCCCCTGGGACCTCAAAGGGGAACCCTCCCAGAATCCGGGCCCCCTTTCTTTACTGTGGAAACAAAAATAAAACTTTTTCATTTTTTTGCCCCTTATTTTATTTCCCCGTTTTTTGACTACTGTTTAAATCCCTACTTGTTGGTCTTCCTTTTTCCCGTAAAACCCCTCCCCTCCCCAATCCGGGCCCGAATGCAAACAAAACCCGGGTTGTAAATTTCCCTTTCCAGCCGCTTTTTAAAATGATGCCTCTTTTCCCTGTTTCAGTCTTGGGGAAGGCCTTTGGGGCCCGGTTTTAGTAAAAGGAAAAACAAAAAATAAACTTTTATCCCAAACCCCCAAACCCTTTGGCTCCCCCACAGTTTGGGTGCACCCCCATACAATTTTCCCCCCCCTTATTTTCTGTCAAACCCACTACCCCTTCCCCTTTCCCCTTGGGTACTGGGTCTTTAAAAACTTCACCAAACCCCCTTCCAAACGGGAAACCCCCCATGCCCGTCTCCAAGATTTTTTTCAGTAATTTTCTGGAAAAACCCGTTTTAACCCCCATTTTTGTCAAAAGGGACATTCCCACAACCCTTTTCAGTTTTAAAAATGGCCCCTTTAAAAACTCATCCCTTTTAGGGGCCAAACCTATTTTAAAAAAACCCTAATTGTTTAAAAAACCCCCCAAATTTTTTGTCACAGATTCGTCACTTCCTTTACTTTTTGGCATCCCCCGGCACTTTTTCTGTTTATAATGTAATGTTTGGGGGGTGGCCCGGTTCAAACCCCCAATTTTTTTGTTTACTACCCTATATTTTTTGTTTTAAAATGGTGGTCCATTGTAAACCCCAAACACTTGTCCCCCTTTGTTTCAACCCCCCCCTACCCCTAATAGAAAAGTAAGCTCTTCGAGGGGGGGCCCCTCCCCCAACCCCTTTTGCCCTCTTTTGTCCAGTAGCTTTTTTTTTTAATGTTTAATTTTTCGGTTTGTCCCTTTTCTTTTTTTTCCCTCTATTAATTTTAAAGTTGGGTGCGGGGGAATTTTTGTTGGCCGGGTTAAAATAAAAAAAAGGGGTTATTTTTTATTATTACCTCAAAAAAATCAGTTGATTGAAAGGGGAAAATTGGGGTTTCAATATCTATGATTTTCCCTACTTATTAAATTTAAAAAAAAAATGGGTAAAAAAGCCGTTAAACATGGGTTTTTTTTAAAAGAAGGGGGAATTTGGTCCCGTCCCGGGCTAATTCCCCTCAGCTTTTTTTTTGAGGAAAATTTTGGGGCTAGGGGCTGGGTTTTGAGGTTTAGGCCCCCTGGATGTTTTATAATCTAGAATTTTTTTTAAAAAACATTTGGAATTAAAGGGGGTCACATAAAAAGGGTTGGGAAAAAAAAATGAGAAAAAGCTTTGGGGAATTTAGGGAAAAAAAGTGTGGGAAGGGGGGGTTAAGCAAAGGCTCATTTAATTGGGAAAAAAAAGGGTTAGTTAAAAATTAAAAGGGACATACTCTGACGGGAAAACCCGTTACTGTGGGGTACCAAAAAGGGGGCAATTTTGGGCCCTATCCCTTTAATATTTTTCCAAATTTAAAGATCTTTTTCACAGGGGGGTTTCACAGTAGATATCGGAAACCTTTTTCAAAGGGTTAAATTTGCTTTTGTAAAATTAAAAAAACAAAAAAAGGGGGGATTAAAGTGTTATTAAAAAAAGGGGGTTTTTTTGGGTAATTGGGGGGGCCGGGCAGGGAAAAAAGGGAAGGGGTGAGTTTTAAACCCCCAGGTAAAATGCAAGGTTATGGGACCCTGGGGAGGGGAAAAAACCATTAAAATGGGTACAAAAGTTAAAAAGGAAAAAAGGCTGGGGGAAAAGGGGGATAAAAAGGGGCTTTGGGGGGAAACCTGGTGGGGGCAAAAAAACTTAAAATTTAAAACACCCATTGGGCAACAGCAACTTCCAAGGAAAATAGGGTTTATGGGGTGCATTAAAAAAGGCCCTTGGGCCCCCAAAAATGGGGAGCATTAAATTCCCCCCAAAAAACAAGGGCACCCGGTTGGAAACCCCACATGGGAAAAAATTGTGTTTCAAATTTTTTTGGGACCCGGTTTTTCACAGGAAAAAAACATTGTAGAGCTTGAAAAGGTACAAAGGCGGGCAACAAAAATAATAAAAAGGACTGGGAGGACTACAGTACCCAGAAATATTAGCAAGATTAGGGTTATCAGTTTAGAGAAAAGACGGCTTCGGGGGGAAATAATAAAGATGTTTAAATTCATCAAAGGTCAATATCGAGCTCTCTCCCAAGATTTATTTATACCCAGGGCTGTATCTAGAACAAGGGGGCATCCTCTACGTCTTGAGGAACGAAGGTTTCTAAATAAACATAGAAAGGGATTCTTTACTGTAAGAGCAGTGAGACTGTGGAACTCTCTGCCAGAGATAATTGTCATGGTGAATTCAATAACGGAGTTCAAAAAGGGGTTGGATGCATTTCTGGAGCATAATAATATAACAGGTTATAGTGTCTAGGATTCTGGAGAGGGGTCATTGATCCAGGGATTTTTCCGATTGCCAGATTGGAGTCGGGAAGGAATTTTTCCCTAAAATGAGGACAATTGGCTTCTACCTCATTGGGGTTTTTTGCCTTCCTCTGGATCAACACCTTAGCACAACAGGCTGAACTGCATGGACGTCTCGACTTTTTTCGGCCTTACAAACTATGAAACTATGAAACTGCTGTACTTTTAGTAGCAGTGATACAAGTGACTGCAGCACTGCCTGTTGTATGAAATGAGACAATGCTGCAGTAAATTATAGTAAATCTGTTAGGCTCTGAGAGGCCCTGTCCTCTCCTGCCAAACGTTTTGAAAAATGGCAAGAGAGGCAAAAATATTTAAAAACCTAGCAGACAAAACTTTTCTTAATGTATCTATGTTCCTGGCATGTAAGCTTATGGTTAACTATTGGATGTCTTCAAGAGTCCCCACTTTAGCTAACTATAACCCAAAGAGTCCCCACTTTAGCTAACTATGAGCGGAAGATTATCCACTTTAGCTTGCTATGGACAACCATGTTAACGAATAAAGGATGGCGGCGCTTGCACCCGTACTGTCTTTTGACTATTAATTTCTATGGGAGTTCTAAATAGAGCTGAGTGAATTTTCTGGGTTATATTCAGAACTCCAATAAAAATGAGTGGGAAGGAAAGCTGGAAGCACTGCCTTCTTCATTCTGTAACACGGTCGGCTCGTAACTGAGAGCGGACCTTGACATGGAAGTGGCTTTGTGGGAATACCTGTATAATGCATGTTATCTTTACGTCTCTCATTCTATCTTTCACATATTTGACTCACCACTTTGTAGTTTTGAGCTGACAGGAAAAAATAGAATCAGGTGTCAACATCTCCAAAAAAGCGTACTACCGTATTTTTCGGACTTCTAGACGCACCGGACCATAAGACGCACCTACTGTATTTTTCGGACTTTAAGATGTACCACCATTTTCCTCCCAAATTTGGGGGAAAAAAAGTGCGTCTTATAGTCCGAAAAAATATGGTATGTTATTCTTAATCCATCAAAGGTATACAAAGATATACATGTCAATTCCTTTTCAGCGCTGAAAAGAAATCATTGCAGAGGAAAATCAGTGTTGTTTAAACAACAAGGTTAATTTTTCATTAGAAAGAATGTAAGGCAGATTGTAGGCAGATTGGACACTGATTCTGAAGTAGATTCAGCAGTGAATCTGTGCCAGAATCAGCATCCAAATCAGCTGTGTGAACATACCCTTACCCTGAAGCAAATAGTCAACCATGTAATGCCAAGACATGCTGATACCAGAGGAAAAAGTCACGATCATAGTTATTCTATGTTCTGACACATCCCTGACCTCTCTAAAAAGACAGCTTTTGTCCAAATCAAATGCTTTAAATTTTACCTATGCAACAATTTGGTTCCAGCCTTTACTATATTTTTTAAGGTAAATTAAAAAGGTAAAGGTTTCAAATTTGTATGACTGTTAATTAGTTTTTCTAAACATGCATTGAAGTCAAAGTAACATGGATATAGCAAAGAAAGCTAAATAACTTACTTTCTATGGTTTCATTTAAATAAGGCATAGTACATGATTCATAAGATAGTTTGTTAGGGACCTTTTCATGCTCATTAGTCCATTGGGGTATAAGTAAAAATAGACGATAAACCTAATAGTTACCTCCCGGACGCTCTCCTTCACTCCCGGCTACCGGTCTGTTCATCCCAGCTGAAGAATGGAACATTCATCATTCATGTGATAGCTGCATCCAATCACAGGCCACAGCGTCTCCTACACCCGACCTCTCTGACCTCTAATTGGCTACAGCTGTCATGTGAATGATGAACGTTCCGTTCCTCAGCTGGGATGAATGAAGGACCACGTCCAGGAGGTAAGTATGAGTTTGAGTAAATGGTCAACACTGTAGACTGAGTCCTCATGGTGGAAGTGACTCTAGCAATTGTCTAGGCTAGAAACTAGACGGTTTTACCCTGTGCCGGCCTGGGGTGTCTGAGACCCAAAAGTCAAGTTGATTGTTGGAGCCCACCTAGCAAGTTGATTCCTGGGTCCCACCAGTGAAGTTGATTCTTGGGGCTCACCCTAAAGCTACTGTAATTGACTGCACATACTACACATGACTTACTTTTATGCCTCTCTTTTTCTGCCTTTCTCCTAGAAAAGCATCTCTAGGTCCGCCCTGCTCATGGACCCACCATGCCCTGGGGCCCAACAGCTTTCCCCTGCTTCCCTGGGGGGCAGTCTGAGCGGATCATATCCCTTTTATATTACCCACATGATAGCTGAATAGATTATATCCAAAGTTAGGTATTTGCTTTGACAAAAGCTCACGTTATATCAATGTTTTATTTATAACTTACCTAAAAAAATATACTATAATTTATTGCCGTACAATAATTTAGGTTTCATTGTAAAGTCAGCTGACCTCACAGCATCCATTTGTTATGTTATTATGTATTTTACAGAAAACACCTGGATACAGCATAAAACCACTTCTTTAGCTAAATACGTACTTCCTATTGAATTCAAAACTAACTAATATAACAAACAGTAGCTTCAAAAAAGACATCCATGTAGTTCTGTGCAATCTTCACACTGAGCACCAATCTCAGCACCAATCGGTGCCTCCTAAAGGATGTAGCTGGTGAAATGTCAAACATACTGATTGATGAAGCTCATTACTTGGAGCCAGTTTAAATGTGCTCTGCTTACTGCAAGAAGCAATTCTGTCAACACACTAACATTTCACTAACATGTTGCAGAATGTGTCTGAAGTCATGAAACTATGTTTGATTTAGGAGATGAGGCAATTTTTCTGTTTTCAGTTGCAGGGACAATTTTAGTATGATGCCAATCGTTTTAAATGAGGACAATGATATAATAAATTCAATAATACTGATCCAAACAATTAAACTCAATTTAATTGTGTAGCATTATAATTGTTCCATTCTTTTTAATAGAGCATATAATACAATAATGAAAAGTTAGTCAATTAAAAAGTAACACAATAAAAGAACATTGTAGGAAATAAATGTGATGAAATACAATAACTCTTTACTGTCCCAGACCCAAGAAAATTAATTATATCATTACGAATCATTAAGAATTTGAGTTAAAGATGATTTCTGGTACACATCATTAAATTACACATTCCATTAAGGCATGTAAATGATTTATAAGTGCATTGTAACACATCAATGAAACCAAAAATGTTTCTGATGTCATCTGCAATAGTATTTGAGCAACTAACAAATTGCAGAATAACTAAATATTCCAATATTTTCATCAGGATAGTTAGGGGCAAAACTAGAATCCATGGGGCTCCATAGCAAAATTAGTTCCTTCACTGTTAATGACAGAAGACTGAAACAGTAGCATGAGTAGCAGTAATTAAAGTATGGATAAAAACCCACATAATGGTGCTAAATAGCAGAAACCACCAACTTATTCCATACAAAAAGATTAAATGTGTCTGCACTTGAGTAGGCCCCCTCAACCATTGGGCTGGATAGTAGCTGCTATTGCTATAGTTATGCCAATAAGGGTGGTGCTCCCGTAACCCTTTCTGAAAATTAAGTTCACCCATCAATATTCAACAGCTTTCCACTTTAGTCTATAGAGATGAATTTTCAAGCAGGGGACCTTTCTGTATGACAACCATACCATATAACCTAATGAGGCATATGGACAGGAGCTTAAGTGATAAAAGAACTATTTCAAAGTCCTACAATGGAGCTTTATATTGGTTATTTTCGAATACATTTTACAGCAAAAAATTGCAAAGTCCAATTTCAAATTGAAAAATTTTAAAATGGAAGAATACACAGGCAAAAACATGCTTACGCGTTTCAAACCGTATGTGGTTCCTGTTCACAGATTTTTCAAAATTTGAAATGTATATTGTACATTTAATTCATTTATAATATACACACACCACATACGGCAAAAAGACTTGTAAAGAACAAATGATTGACCCTTTAACGTCGAGGTCTATTTTTTTCACGCTTTTCCCTCCCTGCCTTTCCAGAGCCATAACTTTATTTTTTCATCTACATAGATATATGAGGGCTTTTATTTTGTAGGACACGATGCACTTTCTACTGGTGTCATTCATTGTACCATAGAATATACTGGGAAACCGCAAAAAAATTCTAAGTGGGGCAAAATGTGAAAAAAAACATACTTGCACCATGTTTGCGGGTGTTTTGCTTTTATGGCGTTCAATCTTCGGTAAAAATGATGTGTTATCTGTATTCTACAGGTTGATAGGAATCTGGCAATACCACACATGTATGGTTTTCGTTATGTTTTGGTACCATAAAAAATTCCAAACATTTTCTATTTTTGAAATGTGCGCAGTAACGCCAAATAACATTTTTGTACTAACACCTACGGACTTGATACCAAATGTGTAACTTTTTTATTATTTTATTTTTTTTATTTGCAAAATGGTGAAAGGGGGGTGATTTGAACTTTTTTACACTTTAAAACTTTTTTTAACTATAACTTTGAGCCCCCCTAGGGTACTTCACCCTTGCTAGTGGGCGCAATCATTTATACAGTCAAATGCATTGTAACAGGGGACAGGAAGTAGTAAAACAGAAAACATGGCAGCGATGGAAGCCTTCACAAGGCTCCCAGCTTTCTTGTTAACCGAACCCGCAATTTCGCAAAGGGCACCGAAACGAAGTGAGGAATGGGCTAATTATACTTTACAAGGCCCCATAGCAATATAAGATAAGCCCACACCACCTAGTGACAGGAATCTGAAACAGCAGCAAAGGAAGCAATAGCTAATATTTATATATGGCAGCAGCATATATCAGGGAAAATAAAAATACTGCCAACTCAATCCACACCAACTTTTTATTCCCAATTAAAAGGAACAATGACATTGAACCTCAGTGAGCTCCCCTCAATCATGAGAGTCTCAAAGCAGCTGCCATGGCTGCTATGTCTATAGTTTCACACATATAGCCACTATACAAATATGCAACTGTATATGTATAAAGTACCCGGTGTATATCAGTACCTAAATACAAAAGCAAGTGGACAATGTCTAGCTAATCAAAGCAAAAAAGACATTGTACCAAATATCTATTAGCAGGGAGAAGTGCCCCTATAAGAGGGAGGAAAATGTGGTAAAAATTGTGGTCAAAAACTCACGGTTCTGAAGTCCTTGTCACAATAGACTCCGTTGCCCCATTGGACCAGTATATACCATATAATAGAAAAGGCACTATCGCTATCACTATACTAGTCCTATCCAGATAGAGCACTCGCCCCGAAAAGGGCGACCCCACCTCTCGGCGACTCACCCTAACTAACTAAATATTACAGTAAACATAAAATAAAGAACACAGAAATAAGTCCCGACGCGTTTCCCCAAGATATGGTTCATCAGGGGATAATAATTATAATCTGTGATAAGAGATGATGATGGTCCAAGTGATGGCATGATGAGGCCATTCATCATGCCATCACTTGGACCATCATCATCTCTTATCACAGATGTATAATTATTATCCCTGATGAACCATTCTTGGGGAAATGCGGCGGGACTTATGTCTGTGTTCTTTATGTATGTTACTGTATAATTTAGTTAGTTAGGGTGAGTCGCCGAGAGGTGGGGTCGCCCTTTTCGGGGCGAGTGCTCTTTCTGGATAGGACTAGTATAGTGATAGCGATAGTGCCTTTTCTATTACATGGTATATTTACTGGTCCAATGGGGCAACGGAGTCTATTGTGACAAGGTCTTCAGAACCGTGAGTTTTTGATCACATTTTTGACCACATTTTCCTCCCTCTTATAGGGGCACTTCTCCCTGCTAATAGGTATTTGGTACAATGTCTTTTTTGCTGTGATTAGCTAGACATTGTCCACTTGCTTTTGTATTTAGGTACTGATATACACCGGGTACTTTATACATATACAGTTGCATATTTGTATAGTGGCTATATGTGTGAGGCCATTTTTATATATAAAGGATAATTATTTTAATGCATATCTATTAAAGATTATCTTTTTAGGAATTTGTCTTTTGATCTGTGAGACGGTTTTCTATATTCCTATTATTATCTCTTTTTTCTGTGAGTTATGTCTATAGTTACACATATGGTTGAGGATAAAGTTAAATGTAGTACCCACTAACCCTTTCTCTTTAACTTCTTCTGGACCACCCATAGACTATTTACTTGTGAGTGATTCCCAAGTGACAAGAATGTTTCTGAAAGTCCTTGCAGAGTCTGGAGCTGCTGGAGCAAAGAGCTGTCAGCTACAGCCAGGATCTCCAGAGAGAAAGCATGGATGGTTTATCATGTTATCATGGTTCATGCAGTGGTCCCTCTTTTAGACCACGGATGTTCCCGTGTCTCTGCTATGCCTCTGGCTCAGCATCTGCATTCTGCTGTCACTCTCCATGCCTCAGTCCTCACGGCATGACCGTGTCTCTGCTGTGTCCCCAGTCTCTTGCACTTGCTGCTGCAGTCCTGTTTTTCATGCAGGCCACGGTCCCTGCTGTGCCCCATGTTTTTGTGTACTTACCTGCCTGCGTTCCAGTCTGTGTCTGCACATGCTCCCTTTTTTGCCTATAGATTACTATGGGTAAAAAAGTGAGTTTTAGACCTAAACAGGTTCATACATGTGGCCCTTAATGTGCATCTGAGCTCCTGATCACTGCTGCTGGTTACTGCTGTTTCTGCTTCTGAGTTAACCCCTGTGTTACCTGAATGTTAACATCTGCTACCACTGCTGTTCTTGCTGCTGCACCAGTCTTGTATTGGCTGAGTGTTATTCTGACGTTGTACCTGCCAGTTACCTGCCTGGGACTCTGCTACCTGTCTACGGCTACACTTGCTGTGACCTGTCACCTCTGCCTATACTTCGACCGTCAGTGCAAGTTGCCTTCCATCTACACTCATGGTGGCCCAGAAGATCCACACTACCCAAGGTTTTACTGTGTCAGTCCTAATCGACCAGAAGATACGTGATACATATAACCACTAAAACAAGATAATTTGGGGAGTTACAGACCTACACCTAGAATTTACAGACCTTGTATTGAGTTCTGGTGGCCGAAGTTTGCTTTGGGTAAGTTCACATGACAGATTTAAATGAGGGATTTGACACTGATTCCATGTTAGATTCCCCATTATAATCCTTGTGTAATCCAAATACCATTTATTTGACTGGTTAATGTAGGTCAATCTATGAACGACATTGCAGGTTTTACACAACACAGATTTCAAATCCATGTTGAGGAAAAAAAGTTCATGTCCATTATTTCAAGCGGATCCTCCTCGGATTTCCCTCCGCTAGGAGTGACGCGGGTTAGCCAAATTGAAATGCGGCTAATCCAAGTCCAAATCATAGACGAAGTAAAAATCCTCAATAGCAATTTCAGCTATCACCTCAGATTTCTGCCAAAGGTTACACATCGGATTTTTCCAAAAGGAATTGTCCAATATGTAAACATACCCTAAATGGGGCTAGTAGATCAACCTCAGCAATATACAGTAGCTCACAAAAGTGAGTTCAACTCTTATAATTTAGTAAATATTTTATTATATCTTTTCATGGGATGACAATGAAGATTTGATACCTTGATACAATGTAGAGTAGTCAGTGTATAGCTTGTGTAAAAGTGTAAATTTGGTGTGTCCTCAAAATAACTCAACACACAGCCATCAATGTCTAAACTGCTGGTAACAAAAGTGAGATTGTGCCCTATTTTGCCATTTTTCCACCATGGTGTCATGGTGTAAAAAAATGAACTACTCTACATTAAAATGGCCCAGGCTATATGAAGATTGTCAACACCCTGAAACTGAGCTGCAAGACCAAACAGCAGTTTAACAAGACAGTGTCCACTCAGAATAGGACTCGCCATGGTCATGCTCAGCGTTATATCCAGAGATTGTCTTTTCAAAATAGACGTATGGGTGCTGCCAGCATTACTGCAAAGGTTAAAGGGGTGTGGATCAGCCTGTTAGTGCTCAGACCATATGCCGCACACTGTACTAAATTGGTCTGCACGGCTGTCGTCCCAGAAGGAAGCCTCTTCTAAAGATGATGCATAAGGGGAGGATTCCAATGGCTGAGACCTGTGAATGCCATTCCCAGGAGAGTTAAGGCAGTGCTCTTAAATAATGGTGGCCACGCAAAATATTGACACTTCAGTCACAATTTGCCCATTTTCACTTAGGGATATACTCACTTTCGTTGCCAGCAGTTTAGACAATGATGACTGTGTGTTGAGTAATTTTGAGGGCACACCAAATTACACTGTTATACAAGCTGTACACTGACTACTTTAGATTGTATCAAAGTGTCACATTTTCAGTGTTGTCCCATGAAAAGATATAATACAATATTTATAAAAATGTGTATGTATATATATATATATATATATATATTTACAAGTTTTACCACCTACAAAGAATGGAGGGGTATGTCAATTTTATCATATGGACACTTCAACTGTGAGAGACAGAATTAAAAAAGGTGTGAAGCAGCAATGCTGGGAGAGAGCTCTGGCCCCCAGAGGCTATAGGGAAGCCTAGGACACAGTGTGGACACTGTACTTTTGAGGGGCTGTGCGATAGGCACAGACCTCTGGACAGAGAGAGTCTCTGCGAGTGAGTTAATGGCCAGACGGCCAAGGGTTTTATTTTATGTGTTTTGTTTTGCCTGTACACTGTGTGCCTTAATAAAGCTGGCCGAGGCCAGTCTGAAACGTTCGCCTGTGTCAGAAGATCTGACTACCAATACCGTTCTACCAAGGACGGTGATCCAAATGCCAAGCGAGAATCCCCAGGACAGGCCAAGATAGTGTCCCAGAGCTGAGCGGCAGCTTACACTAGTTAGAAAAAGGAGTAAGTGGGTCAGTCAGGAAGTGGTTAAAAAAGTCCAATATATGAATTGTATATGATGGAACTAAAAACCCCACCACTTTATATTTTAGGAATATTTAAAGTCACCTTGGAGTTCTGACTCCTGCCGGATATTCTTGTACCTGAAGGTGTGATTTGCAGACATAACTGAGGCTCACGACATCGCTTGAAGAGATGTGCATGTCATATCTCTGTCACAGTAGAATAGAAAGAATAATATTTTCATGGTTTTATAATTGATTGTACATACAAAAACTATAAAACTTTTTGCATTCCACAAGTTATCCAATTTTAAGGTAACAAATGCTTTATCAGCACCAACATTTGTCTTGTACTTTTGAACTTCCCTTCCTCCTCTTGTCCAGACCTCACTCTTGTATATCTCATGTAGACAATAGTTTTGAAAAACAAAGGAAACAAGGCTGGAATGATATAAACATAATTAGTACTTTGGCATGTCTGAGCAGCCATGTGCACAATTACTCCTATACCTCCCCTGAGAAATGATACCCCCACTTTACTGCAGTTAATGTATAGCCATAGTCTTGTATAAATTAATTAGTAAGGAAGAAACAATCTTGCGACTCAGTGAACTTTAGTGGAATTTACCCCATCCTGAAAAATGCTGAATTAGTACAAGTTTGCATTTTTTGCAAGAACACAACAAATTAGTTAAACGTCTGTTTAAGACATAGGGCGGAATGTCAGAAAAGAGGCGCCAC
Organism: Phyllomedusa bahiana; assembly: GCA_025379985.1. Classification (NCBI taxonomy): domain Eukaryota; kingdom Metazoa; phylum Chordata; class Amphibia; order Anura; family Hylidae; genus Phyllomedusa; species Phyllomedusa bahiana. Next base: position 53,198 of record JAODAL010013251.1, read on the forward strand.
CATGAGAGTTTTAAGGCACATTAAATCAGTGTAAAGTGCACCTGAATGAATGAACCTGTCAAAAACCTGGCATCTGGTCTACCTTGCATAGTAAAATCGATGCGCGTAATCTAGGCGCATAGCATAATTTAGGCACACAGCATATCATTGCTAGCACATTTAATGCACATTCAAATGTGTCGTGTCTGGCGTATAATGCGCCTAGTTTTGGTATAGTACAGTTCATTTATACAGTTTCAACAATTTTTTGCGGCAAAATACAACAAAAAAATGCAGCCCTACTGGGATATGTCGCCCATAGTGATCTAAATGGATAGAATAAATCCATAAAGTAATTGAATAATTGATATAACAAATGTATTCAGATTCCAGGGTGGGGAGGTTTACTATTCTTTATTCCTTTATAATGATACTTATTAAACTCATATGCTGTATCAGAAATCTAGCTAGCCATAGACTTAGATTTTTTTCAGTCATATAGCAGATCAAAAGAGTTGCATGACTTTAGACATTAGTTGAGATGCTTTCGAGAATCAGCATGACTTTGGGCAATGTGTGCCATAACTCAATGGAAAACTGGTAATTGGTTTTGAATCCCCAAAATGTCATCCAACATGATGCAAAGATTAGTAATCCAGGTAAATCACTTCCTTACATGCAGTGGAACAGTCAGAAAGAGCTGCTGAAAGCTGGACATTACTTTATAGTATAGAAGCTTCTTTGGGTCATGTATTTTGTACAATGTACCAGAAAAAAGAAAATGGGGCCCCCTCACCTGGTGCCCAAAAGAGCAGTTTATTCTGGCGCATGTAAAGAGCTGTACAGAACATGCAGTGCCTCACTGTGTTACGGTGCAGGTGGCGGCCCCTGTCACGGATCATGGTCGTGCCCGTGCATCAACTGCGACCCCCACTACTAGTTACTCACTTGTTCTGGCTCTTGTCTCGAGTCCCCGCTGCTTCCTGCGGCCCCCTGGCATCCTGTGCACGCACATGCACCCCCTACCACCACTATTTAAAGGGACAGTGTCCTAATTACTTGCAATTAACCTGTGACCTCTGTTTGCATAAAAGGAACTTTCTACCCTTGCTCCTGGTCAGTTCGTTGTTGTCCTACATAGAGTTTGACCCCTGGCTGCTGTGTTGCTGCTGATCACCTATGCATTACCAGTACACTTCCAGTACCCGTTACCTGTACCCGTTATATGCTGTACGCCTGTCGCTGCATCAGTCCACTATATACCTACTGTATACCTGTCACTGCACCAAGTCAGCTACTCTCATGGGACTGCACCACCGACCTACGGCTACACCTGTGGTGTCCTGTTGTCCATAACTACACCTGTTGTGTCCTGTTCTAGCTCTGCAAGTTACACCATTTATGCGTGCAGGGGCCCAGAGGATCAGCCATGTACCGACGATCTGTGGTTCAGTGTATACTGACACCATCAGATCGTGAGACATTGTACTGTAGTGAGGCGCTACTAGACCACCAATCACTGCATGCACTTCAGTAATACAGATGTTTTACAAATAAAATGTTCATAGTGTAACCCCCCAAAGGGGAGCAATGTGTACAGTGGATGCTATAGAAAGAGACATTCGCTCTTCTTTCCCAGTGCAAGCAGTGATAGTGAATCCAGTGACGAATGGGGGCCAGACTACCGATCGGTCTGCAACCCCTGTCCTACTGTTGAAGATCATAAAGATCAGTCCATAGAGGTGGATAACCAAGAAGAGTCTAGTCCAGAAGTGGGTCAGCAATGTCTCCAGTTGGGGGAGAACTTAGATGTGCTGGAGTCACCGGGTGAGGAAGTAACCACTATGGAACCTTAACATGTAATTTCATACAGGTCATTGTTAACAGAACTTGAATTTATTACAGGCTGACTTAACCTTGCAACACACAGGGTACCAGCTGTACCTTCACTATAGTTTGGAGGAGGATTTTTTCCCTAAAATGTGCTTGTCTTTCGCGGACCCCTACTCCTGTACCACTGGTTTTTGCCCAGTCCACTTAATTCACAGGACTTTCATATAGGTTTCAGACTTGGCCTCTGAGCCATCAATCTCTAAAGCCTCCTCACTGGGCTTTTTCTGACTCACTTGACTCCACCAGTCTACCTGTATGGATGTAGCAGACTTCAGCTTGATTGTGATATCAGGGCTTTTTGTATTATCTGCTCTTATCTTTAAACAGAGGCCTTTGAAAAGCATTGAACAGGTTGAAATAACATTCTGTGCTGTTATACCATGACTTATCTGTCATGTTTAGTTTTGCTACATCTGTATATAGGAATAGAATGGAGAGGAAACTTCCTAGGCCACAGTGCAGCTAATCTTCCACTCATCTGCTGGTGGGCTATTCACATTCAGGGCTGTAGTTCTCACACAACCTAAATAGTCCACAGGACACTTTCCTTTGTTTGCCAAATGTCTTTTGGCACTCTGGCCTTGTTATGCTATACTAATCTGGCACTTCTGTGCTCCTGGATCCCTTTCAAATCTTTAGAAGACCAACTGTGGAGCTTTCACTCAGACCAGGGTTGTTGGCAGTGATGTTTTCTCACATTTTTTTTTTTACATGTATACATTTTTGTAAAAACAAAATTACACTTTTATGTCATTGATAAGAAAGAATGTCCCAAAAAACATACAAAACATATGAACATATTTCTGTGGTCATTGTTAGCACATCTGCTTCACATCTAGTAGGTTCCTGAGTTTGAGACCCTACAGAGATCAGATAAAAGACCTCTTCCCTTGCTTCCTTAGCATCATGTGTTAAAATGGGGCCTTTTTTATGGATTTTTCTGACAGAATAAACATCAGAATAGTGCTCCAAACCATCAAGTAAGGTTGTATTGTGAAACTATCTGCATGTAAAGCATGTGAAACCATTTTTTCTATGTTTTATCCTGCTACTTCCTACTCTGTCAACCTCTTTAGGGCACAGTTTTGGGTTTTATTCATCACTTCTGAGAGCCATCACTTTGCAGTCTATGCAGGAAAATACAGAACTGATCAAATGCAGTCACAGACAGAATACAGTACATAGCAATTAAATCCATTGACTCATAAATAAAGTCTTCTATAATTACAGTCACTTTTCTTCTCCATCTTTCCTAGACCACTGCAGAGTATGCTGTTCAGACATCTCTGAGCACCAGGCCCGGAATGGCATCTGCCCTATCAAGCCGACTATTAGTGGGCTTTCCCCAGTAAGTGTCACTTTCAACTGTATCTGTGTCTTTAGGAAACAGATACAGTAGAAGACTATGGTGGAGCAGATAGGCCCTGAGTGTTCATAGAGGACGTCAATGGGCATTGTCCACCATCCTGAGCCTCTTCCAATGGCAGATGCATGGCCTCCCTAACCAACGCTACCCTACTGGCAGACGCATTGGCACCCCTACAGCTAACAGCCCTGCCCCTAGTGGTAGCTACATTGTTCCTCTTCCTACCCTTCACAATCGGCAGCAGCATCAGCATTCTACCCACACCGGTGACTCCAGCATTCACTTGCTTCCCAACCCAACTCTCCATCTCTGGCAGTAGCATTCTCTGCCAAACTACTCTTTCCCACTGGCTACAACACTTTTCTAATCCACATCCTTTCCAGACTGGAAAACATCAATGCCACCCAACAATAGAGGCAGAGATTAAATGAGAAGAAAAATAAAGTAACATGCAAACAGTTAAAGCCCTTAACGGAGCAGAGTGCCGATGTAGCGCTCTTCTCCTCTCTTCAGCCTGGTAGGCTTAAGGTCTAAGGCCTTAAGCCTACCAGGCATCGGCTGCTATTGCTGATGTAGGTGGCATGATGACTCCACTTGGAGAAGCGGGTTATTTTTTTCTTTTTTACTTATGGGGCCTGAACTACCTACCTGGGGCAAGTCTACAGCCTATTTACCTATCTACGTGGGGCCTACCTACAGCCTACCTAACTAGAGCCTACCTACAGCCTACTTATCTACCTACCTACGTGGGGCCTACCTACAGACTACGTACCTAGGGCCTACCTACAGCCTACCTACCTAGTTACCTACCTACCTTGGGCCCACCTACAGCCTACCTAGTTACTTGGGGCCTACCTACAGCCTACTTATCTAGCTACCTACAGCCTAACTACCTACCTAGCTAGCTACCTGGGGCCTAACTACAACCTACCTACCTACCTACCTGGGGCCTATCTACCTAGCTAACTGAGTCCTATCTATTTAACAAGCTACCTGGGGCCTAACTACCTAGCTACCTGGAGCCTACTTACCTACATAACTTGGGCTTATCTACCTGGGGCCTTCCTATCTACATACCTGGGGGATACCTATCTATCTGGGGCCTAACTACTGCCTATCTTGAACCAATCTACCTACCTATCTGTAGCCTACCTACTTAACTGGGACCTATTTACCTTCTAACCTGTAGCCTACCTACCTTCCTGGGGCCTAACTACTGCCTACCTACCTAGGGTCAATCTACCACCTATGGCCTACATACCTGGAGCCTAACTGCTGCCTACCAACCTACCTTGGGCCTACTAACCTCCTTACCTGGAGCCTACCAACCTACAAGGGTCTACCTAGTACCTGGGGCCTACTTATCTGCCTACCTACCCACCTGAAGCCCCTATCTAATTAACTGGTAATATGAATCTGAGGGGTTATAGCTGTAGCACAATCTCCAGGGGGTCAGTCCTCTGTTTCTCCACAGCCTTCTAGAAGACTTTGCCTCTATGCTATGGTTTGTACCCGCTATCCCACCCCTGGGAAGTTTGTACACTGGTGGGGGACAGTGAGAGAGGTGCTGGAAAAGTGAGGATTCTAAGATATTTTTGTCCAAATCTGCATCTACGAGTCATGGCCAGGAAAAGTCATCATGGCGATCTGGCCCGGGTGCAGAACAAGAGGGAAAGTGAGCGAATTCTGTCACTCCCTTCACTTGGGCACTCACAGGCACTTGTCTGTATATAGATGTACTGTCTGGGTGGCAGGTTCATCCACTTTTCATGTATTTATGAAATATGGCTGGGCCATTGTAAACTTAGCACTTTTCACCCTTTGTCTCACCCATACACCCTAATAGATTGTAAGCTCTTGTGAGCAGGGTCCTCACACCTTGTGTCTCATCTGTAAGTAGATTTTTACTGTGTGTCTGTCTTTTTGTCTGTGCTTATACCCTCTAATTTGTAAAGTGCTGCGGAATATGTTGGCGCAATATAAAAAAAGGTTACTACTACTACTATGCTTAACACTTGTCACTTAGATTTCAATAAACAATTATAAGAATGATAGTGCAGAATATCAATACAGTATTTCAATAAACAATTGGTAGCGGAGTAATCATTCAAGGGCTTCAAAATGTCCTTTACTGAAGAAGCTACAAGCCTCTGGGGAAAGCTTTTTAATGACATAATTCCAGGGATAGATTAACAATAGTGAAAACCTTTAGACTAAACCCAGGCTAAGCACCCTAAAAAAAATTTGTATGAAAGTAAGACAAATTAGGTCTCTTCACGCTTATTGGTAGTGGAGGGCACAGGACAACTGCTAGGTTTGCCCTCTCTATAATCCGACCCTGAGCATTTATTATACCACAATAGTTGAAGGACAAAAAAAAATTACTTTGCAGTATGTTTTTTTTATGAAAATTGTAACATGAACCTGATGAATATCCTGATACCATAAATATAAAACAGCAGCACAAGGAAAACGAATGTATAAATATTGGGCAAATAAAAAGTGGCATAGCAGACAAGACTGTACTTTATAGGGTATTAACAACTAAATATCTTATGTAACTCAGTAGAAGGGTAATGGGTTAAGATATAAAGTCTACTAAAGAAAACTGACAACATGAAGAAACTTTTAGGGTATGTGCTAAGGGCTGGGAAATATGTGCGTACATTTCTGGATGTTCATTTACGCATTTCGAGCTGCTGGCTCTCTGCTGGTAGATTATAACTTTTTCTAGCCCTCAAGGGATTCCAAGAGCGGTGAGGTCACTCCAGCTGCACAAAATTAAACCTCTGGAAACAGCTGGATGAGCTGTAGCCACAGCTCAACCACCAGGACCACTATGTGCTGTGTTTTCCTGTCGCATTGACTTTTTCATATCATTAGTGCTAGTGATTTCATATTTATTTAGGCACAATATGTAATTTAGTGGAACATTAACATCACTGAAATGTCAAAGACTGAGGAATTAAGTTATATTGTAATACACCCATTCGAGGTATGTTTAAAAATCCAGTTCCCAAATAGCTGTGAAAGAGCAGAAAAATATGTATAAGCTTTGTTTGGCCAGAGGATATGATCCCAGAGAGATATGTAAAAGCTAGCCTGAATACACAACACTGGGACTACAGTCAGAATAACTTATACAAGCGTCATAGCTGTTCTAATGATTATCCCAAAACTAAAAGAACACATATAACTTTGTAATACTGAGTCTGTTTCAGACAGCTCTCATCCATGAAAAATGTTCATAGGGTTCTTTGCATGTACAGTATATGGATAAAGATCAAACATGGAAAACAGATACAAGGCTTTCCTTACCCGAGACTTTGTTTGATCTTATGTTATGCATGTAAACCCTCTTCAAATGTATAATGCCCTAGAATTAATGATGCTGTAAAATAAATAATAATAATTATAACTGGTCACCCCATACATTTCTTTCCTAAAGGAGTTTTCCAACTCTTTCAAAAGTTATTTAAATAGCTCCTGGACTCCAAGTAAAATAAAAAAGTTATACCTATCTTTCCCCAGTAACCCAATCCAGCAGCGCATCGTTCTGGTCTTCTGTTGACACATCGTCACTTGCGAATGGGGACATCACTACTGCGGCCGCTGATTGTAGTAGTCACGTGCCACTAACTTACATCACCATTTGGAAGTGAAAAGCTGCAGCCAGTGAGCGGCCACAGCTGTGACATCCCTGTTCGGAGGTGACAATGTGCTAACAGAAGACCGACAGGACAGGCTAATAGACCTAGGGACGGGGGGAAGGTGAGTATAGCTTACGTCAAAGTCGGGTAGAGGTTAACACACATGAACATAAGTTTACGTCCTCGGGATTGTGCAAGCTCTTAAACAGCGTTTGCACGATCTCTGTGGTATGTCAGCTGTACATTACAGCCAGAGGCATAACTTCAAGCTCTTGAGCCCCAGTGCAAAACATGAAATAGGACCCCTCAATTACTATGTGTCATTTACAATACTGTGTCTTCTTATGTGAAAGAATGGCTTCTGGGCCCCCTATGGCTGCAGGGCCCGGAAGCGACTGCTACCTCTGCACCCTCCAGAGCTACGCCCCTGATTACAGCTGACATCCCACAGAATTTTCCCCAACTGGAGATAACTCCGGGGGAGGAGGGGCGATTAACCCTCTAGTTGCCATTATCAATCGTGATAATGGCAGCTTGGAGAAAGACAGAGGTAGAGCCCTTGCTTTGTCTCTGTTGTAGCAACCACAATATAATTGTGCCTGCTGATGTCTTACTTGACAGACCGGGAGCCTGAGAGAGCCGGGCTGCCTGTGATATCATGATGACTGGCCCATGAGCATGGACTGGGCATAGAGATTGACAGTCGCCATGGAGATCAGCACATAGCAACCATGCTATGTACTGATCTCCATTGTATAAGTGATCTGAAGATCACAATTCCTCATGGGGAAAAGGGAAAAAAAGTGAAAAATTACAAAAAAGTTAAAAATAATTTAAAACAAAAAATAAAATAAAACCACATACACTGCCCTTTTCCCCTTTACAAATTCCTGTCGCCCCCCAAAAGATCATAAATAAATAAAGTACGCATATTTGGTATTGCAGCATGCATAACAAACTACTCTATAAATCTGTCATGTTATTTAACCTGCCCAGTGAATGGAATTGCGATTTTCGTTTATCCTGCAGCATGTAAAATAGATAAAAAGCGATCAAAAACTCATATGTGTCAAATGTCAGTTCATTCCACAAAAAAAGCCTTTACTCAGCTCTGTATATGGAAAAAAAAGAAAAATTATGGTTATCAGAAGATAGTGATACATAAATATTGCTTTACGCAATAAAAACATCTTTTTTTCCTTTTTTTTAAAAACGCTTCAGCATAAAAAAACTATATAAATTGGGTATTGCCATAATTGTATCGATCCACAGAGTAAATCTAACTGGTCACAAATACTGCACTGTAAGCGCTGTTAAAAATAAAAAAATACCGCTAGAATTGCTGGAATTTCTTCTCCCTACCTTCCAAAAATCGAATTTAAAAGCCTTGTAGTCCTAAAAATGATACCAATAAAAATGTCAATTCACTTCACAAAAAAACAAGCCGATACACAGCTATGTAATGCGCCCGAGAATGGCATTCGGGAGATTTTAACATTTATGAACGGGGCTGTGCCTGATATCGGTCTGAAAAGATGCCGGATATCTGGCACAGCCCCATTCATATATGTCACCCTTTGTAACCCAATCCAGCAGCGAATCTTTCTGGTCTTCTGTTGACACATCATACATGTCACCATTTGTAACCCAATCCAGCAGCGCATATTTCTAGTCTTCTGTTGACACATCGTCACTTGCTGTGTGGGTGATTTAAACATGTATGAACGGGGCTGTGCCTGATATCGGGCTGAAAAGACGCCGGATATCTGGTACAGCCCCGTTCATACATGTCACCCTTTGTTCCCGTACGCTTATACAACTCATTGTTGATTTGAATCTTCGGTCTCTTGATGAAATTGCTAGAGACATTGATTCTACAGAAAAACAATTGGGTGAGTCACTTCATAGAGAAATTGAGGAACTGTCTAAGAATTGGGAAACAGGTTAAACTTGGGAAAAATTCCAATGGAACTTGCAAGATATGCAAAATAATAGGATTTACAAATGGCGACAGAAGAAACAATCTGACAGGATGTGTTCATCTTTAATTTCCTCTAATGTATCTTCAAGTGTTGGCTCCACTTCATCGAACAATTCATTACGAAGATATTTCAAGAGCAAGAATGGCCCTTCTAATAAAACCACGAGAAAAGACAATTTGGGTGACATGTATGAATGGGGCTGCACCAGATATCTGGTGTTTTTTCAGCCTGATATCCAGCGCAGCCCCATTCGATACATTTTTAAATGTCCGTATGCCAACATCAGGCGCATTACAAAGTGCAAGCGGCACCTTGTAATGCGCCTGATTTCAGGGGGCATGCGGAAGGTGGGGCACACTAGAACCATGCAAAGCTATAGATTTATAGCTTCGCTACTGCATTTCTAGGTGCATTACTGCTGGAACAGGTATACCACTTTCAAAGTGGATGATCATGGATACATCCATTATGACCTCTTCAGAAAAGAAACAGCAGTAAACTCTCTACTCCATGTGGGTTCATCACATTCTAGGAAGTTATTGAAAAAAATACCAGTTGGACAGTTTTTGAGAGTGAAATGAATATGTTCAAATGACTAAAATTTCGAGAAAAGATCTCAAGAACTAACAGCAAGGTTTAAAGAGAAAGGATACAAGAGAAATTGGATCCGGAGAGGTTATGAACATGCAAGAGATGCTGATAGAACATAACTGTTAAGAGAAACACATTGTGCAGCTTCAAAACAAAAGCTGAGATTCATATCCAGTTTCAATGTACATTGTACTGAAATGTGTGTAGCATTGATGAAGTATTGGGATATCCTTAAATTGGATCCAATTCTAACATAATACTTACCCTTCTTTCCTCTTATGACTTCTCGTCGGGCAAAAAAATCTCCAAAATATACGTGTACATAGCCATCATACTGGTATTTAATCAGAAACATAATGCCTCCTCAAAAGACAAGGGGTCATTCCCTTCGGCTCGAGAAAAAAGGATTCAATCTCCAGAGGAGAGGTGCGTTTCACTGTAAGAACTGTGAATATGTGGAATAGTCTGCCTGAGGAGCTGGTCACAGCAGGAACTGTGTTGCGTCCGGCGCCCGCGATCCCTCCTGACCGGTTGGGGGGGGGGTGGGGGGTGGGGGGGGGGGGGGGGGGGGGGGGTCGGGGGGGTGGGTAGGGGGGGGAGGAGCGGGGGGGGGGGGGGGGGTCGGGGGGGGGGTGGTGGGGGGGGAGGGGGGGTGGGGTGCGCCGCCGCAATCTGCTCCGGTCCCCGGGTAGGGTTGCGCGCCCCGGCCGGGTGTCGGGCGGAGGGCGCACTCGCTCCCCGGCTTGTAATTACGTTACCCGGCCGCGCATCCTGTCTCCCACCGCTGTCTCCTCCTGTCCGGCGCGCGCGCCCGTGTTATCTATGGCGCGCGCGCGACGGCTCTGTGAGATTTTAAAGTGGCAGTGCGCCGGTTTAATTGGGTAATTGCCGGGCACTGCCTATATTTACACTGGGCGCTTCCGCCGCTCCCTGCCCGGATCTTTAGTGCCTTGCCTATAGAGAATGCGTTCCTATTGTCTTGTCCTGATTCTACCGTGTACCGAACCCTTGCTTCGTACAATACTGACACGTAATCTCTGCTGCCTGCCCTGACCGCCTGCCTGTCTCGACCACGAGAACATAGCTGACTGCCTTGACCTCCTGCTGACCCCGAACTACGAGCCTGCCTGACGATTTTGCCCACGCTATACTTCGGCTGCCACCGCAAGCAAGTCACGTCAGGGGGTCGGACCTGGTTTGACTCCCGCCGCAGCAAGTCCATCCCGGCTTTTCGGCGGGCTCTGGTGAATACCGGGTCTACTTAGATTCCGTTCCCTGGCGCGTGGCTTAACACCATCGGCTTGCGAGTGAGTCCAGTGGATCCACTCCTACGTCCGGTAACCCGTTACAGTAAGATCAGGCCAGTGGATTCCCGCAAGGTAACGCTGCCAGTGTGGCGGTCTCTCTCGCGTTGGTGACCCGACAGTCTCAGCAAACGGCCCCAGCAGGGGCGAACAGCTGGAGAGTTGACCGCCATGGTGCTGCAACTCGTCACGCCCCAGCAGCAAACATCACACCTCCTCCTGTGGCCGCTCCCGCTCGGCGGGCTCCAACTGGCTCCGGTTGGGGGACCCATAGATCGCGTTTGTCGCTGCCTGCCAAATTTGACGGTGATCCCAAGCTGTGCAGGGGTTTTTCCTCCCAACCCAGTGCTCCATGCAACATCGAGTTGATGGGGGGACCAATTCTTGTCAGAACGTTCCCACGGTGGCGTTCGTGGTCAGCATGTTGTCCGGGAAGGCCCTGGTGGGCTACGGCTTATGGACAGGAGCGATCCGGTGACTGGGATCTCGCAGGCCATTCCTCGCTGAATTCGCAGTGTCTTCGAGGAAAAAAAAAAATTACAAAAAAAAAAAAAAAAAACAGGCGTCGAGGCCTCTTCGGCGCGGAGACGGCACTCTTGAAACCTAAGCCTGGGTGAATTTCAATGTCGGAGAGTAGCTGTTACAGTTCGCACCTGGCTTCAAGGTAGCTGTCCTGGATATGATTGCCGCCCTGACGCGCACCTTTAAGAAAGGCCTTTACAGGCAGTATCAAGGGTGCCTTGCCGCAAGAAGATTTGCCATCCTCTCTGAGCAGGTGAGTTAATCCCACTGGCCACACGCATTGACAGATTGCGCTTCGCCAGAGAGGCAAGAAGAAGCTCGCCAAAGATCGCGACCCATGGCGCGATTCCCGCCGTCTGCCAAGCATGCGGCTCCGGTTTTCTGAGGACTTCCTCTGCGCTTCCTCTATACCATCTGGAGAGGAACCCATTGCAGGTGATCATGTCCACATTTTGAGCAGGAATTATTCCCGTCGGGCGTGCACAGAAGTATGTCTGTACTGCGCCAGTCCGGATCATTTTCGGAGGAGCTGTCCGCTACGCCCCAACGTCGGGAAAGGCCCGCACCTAGGCTATGTTGGGGAGGCATCCCTAGGTGAGAATCTTCCTCTCCACGCTGACTATGCGGTGGAGATCAGGAACCGACTCTAGGGTCTTGTAATCCAGGTCTGCGTTTCCTGGGACTCCGGTTCTGCCGGGAACTTTATACACGCCGCCCTTGTATGTCCGTTACCAGCTCCTGTGGTTAGTATGAGAAGCGTTGGTGATATCCTCCGTCACAGGGAGCTGCTTGGAGACGCATCTCGATTCAGGACCAAGCCTGGTGTCCCTCCACGGGGCATCCTGAATAAGGAGAAAGATCTCCCTATACGTATTGCCTCGGTCTTCCTCTTCGATCTGTTGGGGCTCCCGTGGGCTTGCAAGCGCCATGCCCCTTTCACTTAATTGGGCATGATGACGCGCGAGGGTCGTGCGCTGGGGACCCAACTGCTGGAAACTCTTGCTCTGGTGGCACTCGACCGGTGCGCTCCGTTCCTTCCAACCGTCCTCCCAGGCCTCTGCCAGTAATTACCTATCGGAATACAGGATTATTGCGGACGTCTTCTCGGAGAAGCAGGCCGAGATCCTTCCGCCTCATCGCCCTATGATGCCCTATCGTGATCTACTGCCGGGAGGCCAGTCCTCTAGGGGCAGGGTTTACCCACTCTCGTACCAGAGGGATACCAGGCCATGTCGACCTATATCAGGAAAACTGCAGAAGGCTTTCATACGAAAGTCTCCTCCTGCGGGGGCCCAGGATTTTCTTCGTGCAAAAGAAAGATGGTTCCTTCGGACCGTTTATCGGACTATCGGTGTCTAACAAGATCAGGTGGAAAAAACCGCTATCCCCTGCGCTGATCACGGAACTGTTTCGATCCAGGCTTCGCCGGCGGCACAGAATTTTCTCCAAGCTTGTCCTAAACGAGGAGCCTACAACCTCATCCGCATTCTAGAGGGGGATGAGTTGAAGACTGCTTTTAAACACACGGATTGGGACACTTTGAATACTAGTCCTATGCACCTTCGGTTTGTGCAACGGCCCCCAGCAGTCTTCCAGGAATTCGTGATCGATATCTTGGTATTTCTCCTTCTACCACGTTTGTGTGTGGTCTACCTAGAACGGACATTCTGGTGTTCTCGCCGATGTGGAGACTCAACGCTCCATGTCCGCACTGGTTTTGGAGCGGTTACGTGCCAACCACCTCTACGATATGTTGGAGATATGTCTCTTCCACCAGATCTTGCCTCCCGGTTCCCTTGGTTACGTCCATCTCGGGTCCGCTGGGTTAAGATTGGACCCTGACCAAGCTGTCGGCTGTTTGCAGTGGCCCGGCGGTGGGCTACGAGCTATACAGCGGCTTTTCCTGGGGTCTCGAATTATATCTCGTCAGTTTATACTGCATTATTCTACCTTGGTGGCACCTATCATTGTCACTTACCAAGAAGAACTCCAATCCTAGGAGTGGCCGCCTGAGGCGGGGGAAAAAGCCGTTGCTCAACTTGAAGGCAGCATTCTACGCGGGCAGACCGTTCTGAGACACAGACCGGATTACGAGAAAACCTTTTCTTTCTGGAGGTGGACGCCTCCTCGGTCGGGGCTGGCGCGATTTCTTATGCTGAAGGGACCTAAAAGCAAGATGGTCTTGTGCTTTCTTCTCCAATGGACTTTTCCCTGCGGAGAGAAATTACCACCATCGGAAGACCGGGAGCATGCTGGCTATTCTAGCTGTGGCCCTAGAGGTGTGGCGTTATCTTCTGGTGGGTGCTCACATATCCGATCACATTTTCTCCGACCATAATAATCTTCAACTACACTTCAATCGGCCCAACGCCTCAACCCACGTCAAAGCCAGGTCGGTCCTGTTCTTCTCGCGCCTTCAATTTTCAGATACAATTTCGGCAGCAGGAGAGAACATCAGGGCCGCGATGCGCTCTCCGTGTCTCGATATTGGGTTGTCGGAGTGAGGAGGGTACAGCCCCAGCATATTAATTTTCCCTGAAACACCTGATCTCTGTGGCTCCAGTAGATCTGGCGTAAGGTTCCTCCAGGGAAAAATTATGTCCGTCCTGCGCTAGCAGGGAGAAGGAGGAATTTGGAAATGGGGACCACGGTTCTCTTGTGCTGGCCACCAGGGAGCACGTAAATCATTCTCCTATCTCTCGGTTTTAATGGTGGGCCGGTACTTGCTAGGGACATCAAGGATTTCGTGAAGTCCTGCTGTGCTTGTGCTCGTAACAAAAATCCTCGCACAAACCGCGGGTGTGCTACAGCCGCTGCCCATGACTAGGGCCCGTTGGAATCATGTGGCTATGGATTTAGTCTCGGATCTGCCTCCCCCCCCTCTTCGGGCATCACGGTCATCTGGGTGGTCAGGGACCGTTTCGAAGATGGCGCCTTCATTACGATTGCCTTGGCTACCCTCTGCCCCCAGTTGGCCAACCAGTTTTTTTCCACATCCTTCCGCCTTCTCAAGTGGACTTTCCGCAGCACATTGTCTGGATCGGGGAGTCCAATTTGTGTCGCGGTTCTGGCGGGCCCTCTGCTCTCGGTTGCAGGTGAACCTCGACTTCTCTTCCGCCTACCACCCGCAGACGGACGGCCAAGTGAGAGAGGGATCAATCAGATTATGGGAGGCTTTTTCTGAATTTTTTGTCTCGGATACGTAGGTGACTGGGCCAGGGGGGGCTGGGGGGGGCCGTTATTTTTTTTTTTTTTTTTCTTTTTTGGGCGGAGTTTCCTATAATTCCCTGGAGTTCGGAATCCACTGGTATCCCACATATTTTCATCGTCTATGGCCAGCAATTCCCGCCCTCCTTACCATTGTCTCCATCATCGGATATTGCCAGAAGCGGACACTCTTGACCCAAGATCTGGTTGTCCATTTGGAAACAGACGGCCGAAGTCTTCTGCAGCATGCATCCGCGCGGTGAATGAAGGCCCAAGCGGACAAGAATAGACGACCCTCCCCAGTGTTTTCGCCTGGCGAACAATGTCTGGCTCATCGGCCAGATATATAGGTGATGATCCCCCTTCGTACAAATTGGCGGCCCCGGTACGTTAGGGGACCATTTGAAGTACTCGCCCGCATCAACCGGCTGCCTAAAACTCAGCGGCTCACACCCACAATGCGTATTCCCTAATCCTTCAATGTTTCTCTTGTGAAGCCGGTGGTCCTGAACCGTTTTTCCCCGAGGATAATCCTCCTCTTCATGAAGCGGAGGCCTCCAAACATCTTCAATGTAAATGAGATCCTAGACATGAAGACCATCAAGGAAGGCTGGTACTTCCTGATCGACTGGAAGGAGTTTTGGTCCTTGAGGAGAGATAGTGGGAGCCGGCGGAGGACAACATCCTTGGACCGTGAGTTGCTGCAGAGGATTTCTCCAGGCTAGGAAGAAGGGGGAGGGCTAGGGGGGGGGTACTGTTGAGTACGGCGCCGCGAGTCCCTCCTGCGGGCGCCGCCGCAACTCTGCCCCCGGGTCCCCGGGAGGATGCGCCACCGCCCGGGTGTCGTGGCGGGGGCGCACTACGCTTCCCCGGCTTGTAAATTACTTCCGGCCGCGCTCCTGTCTCCCGCAGTCTCCCTCTCTGATCGGCTGCGCGCGTCCCTGTGATCTAAGGCGCGCTGCGCGGCCGGCTCTGTTGAGATCTTACAGGGGGCAGATGCGCCGGTAATTATTGGGGTATTGCCGGGCAACTGCCTCTATGTTCACCTGGGAGGCGCTTCCGCCGCCGCTCCCTGCACGGTTATCTTTAGTGCCTTGCCTATAGTGAAAGCGTTCCTATTGTCTTGTCCTGATCTAAGTGTATGTTCCGTCCCTTGGCTTCCCGTCTACTGGCCACGTATCTTGCTGCCTGCCTGACCGCATGCCTGTCCTCGACCACGATCCATAGCTGCCTGCCTGACCTCCTGCCTGACCCCGACTACGAGCCTGCCTGACGATTTTTGCACCACGCTATATTCGGCTGCCACGCAAGCAAGTCACGTCGTCAGGGGGGGACGACCTGGTAGACTCCCGCCGCAGCAAAGTACAATCCGCTTTGCGGGCGGGCTCTGGTGAATACCGGGACCTACTTAGATTCCGTTCCCTGGCGTGGCTTACACCATCACTTGCGGTGGTCCAGTGGATCCACTCCTACGTCCGGAACCGTTACAAACTGTAGAGAGTTTCAAGAAAGGCTTAGATAACTACCTGAAACTAAAAAATATTAATGTGTAATATATATAATATTCTGGATCTTGGCTGGTTACGGTTCTGTGGTCAGATATATGTTCTTCCCTGGAGCAGATTGGTTCTTGTCGTGTGGGTTTCACGGCATTAACTAGTGGTGAGGCTGGGCTTGAACTCCTTGTCTCCCTCCTTACCCACTTTTTTCCCCCCCCCTTTGGTTGAACTTGATGGACATGTCTTTTTTCTACCGTACTAACTATGTAACTATGTACTTTGGCTCAAAGAGTCCCATATGGGGTTGTTCACTCTGTGGTAGATGTGTGGCATGCCCAAATGTTGATAAATCCACATCTTTTTTCAATCAGATTGAGAATAAGGAATTTCGTATCACACATTCCATTAATTGTAACACAGTTGGAGTGATTTACATAGTACAATGTCCATGTGGATTTAAATATGTGGGTTTGACATCTCATCCCTTTCAAAAGAGGATTCAAGAACATGCATTGGGGATTAAGTCTGCTAAAACAGAGGTGAATATTTGCAATTTAAAAACCATTCCGAAACACTTCAAGCAATTCCACAATTGTGACTTGAGTGGTCTGTGATTCAAAGGTCTTAACATTGTTGTTCAACAAATGGGGAGAAAATTGAAAAAAACCTTGCCCAACGGGGAACATGATGGATTTATACCTTAGACACAGTTTCACCAAAGGGACTAAATTAATCTTTATCTTTGTTCCCTTCTTGTAACAATTGGCTAGTGTGATTTCTGTTCTTAATCTGATTTTTGTTTTTAAGCTGATTTTAGTTTGTTTGCTCTATAGTTTGTACTAATATTTTGTTTTTAAGCTGCAGCTATTACTTTTTAAGTTGCAGCTATTACATCACGTGTTGATGATCTAATTGAATCAATAGTTTTTTCTATTATTGGCAAGATATTTATTCTACATGGACGGTTTTAGGAAGAAAAATTATTTAATAACATATCGTTGTGGAAGTTGGAAAAGGAAATAAGAAGATTAACACTATTGTTATTAGGATTATATGTTTAATATGCAATCTTTTTTTTCTTTCCCCTTTGGGATGTCATCATGCATGGCACCAATATGCACTTTTTGGACTTTCTTTTTGTGGGTGTCATTATGTATGGCATCCATTTTATAAACACTTGTTTACACTTTTTATATGTCATTTTTGACATTTATATGTAATGCACTGTTACTTTTTTTAGTCCAACTAATATTGCACAATGTATATTTGTGGTGTTTTTCAATGACTTGCTGCACTTTAATATATTGTCCTTTATTTACTATTTGTATTTTCATACGTTTCTTTATGATTAAACAGTATATTTTGTCTTTGTGTTTGATGTACTTATTTCATCCTCATTAACATTTATCTGCATTTATCTCTTCTGATTTTTCTACCACTTTCCTTGCTCTTCTTATCCTTCTATTCATGTCATTAACTCCCTGGGTGTCTCCTTTTTTTTTACTTAGTCCATGTTTTTATATCTTAATTTGTGTTGTCCTTTTACCTGGGCATGATGTCTCTTCCGGTGTATATCGCCATTTTGCACATGCCGACACAATGATGCCTTGTCGGCGCATGTGCAGTAGAGACTTTCGACCATTGGCGTCCTCGCCAGTGTAGTGGGATGTGTCGCAGGTGTCACGGTGCTTCCACATTACACCAATGTGGAACAGGATTGATCAGAGAGATTTTCTCTCATATTGTCTCCATTCACATTGGTAGAGACTGATCAGATAATTAGTGTTTACAGCTGTACTAAGTTGTTCTATATTTTCATTGGTCCTTTGGGGTTTAAATGACACAGAGTTCATCGCTACTGTTCCCCCTTGATGAAGCCGGGCAGTGGAACGCACGTTGGGGTTCCAGTGCTTTTTATTGGTCTGTATGCTTATTATATCACATTGATCATTTCCTCTGGTTGGTATTATTGCATTATTATGTTTGGGTAATACTTTATATACCTTTATACTTTTCATTGGAGTTGATTCTCTTCTTATTACTTTATTATTCATGCAGTTCTATTTGAGGTTGTATCCACCTTGCTACCATTTTTTGTATATTCATTATGTTTCTCTTTTTATGTATTCATGGATTCAAGTAAATTGAATTTCTTTCTAATAGGTTTTGTTTTAGGCGTTGTTTGCTAGTGTCTTTTGACCTATTATATATTCTGACCTTTTGGTTTTGTGTTTGGCGTCATAAAATATGATTAGCCCAGATATCATACACATGGTACACATTCACATTAAAGACCACAACAGAGCAGCACAAGTATAATATGCATATCAAGATACTATGTCATCAAAACACATTGTAAACCAACTGCATTGAGACTTTGTGTATACTAGTGTCTTAGATTTTCATCAGGGGTTGAGTATTTTTACAGTGCAGTTATACCTGAACTCTAATGGAAAGCTATAAAAACCCTTTATAAATCACTGAGCAGATCCATCATACCTGTTGGGGCTTTGTTATAAATGAAATTCATGAAATGAATGGGAAAAGAGCGTACAGTTTGTGAACCCTTTGGATATGTTCACACTGTGTATTTTGGCTCATATTTTACATCAAACTTCTACTCCAAATATCCCAAAACATTGTTGTAAATACGTCTCATAAACTACAATGTAAAATATGTGCCATAATTCACACGACATGTATTTTACTCTTGTATTTTTCGGCACGCCTGAAAAGAATTGACATGTCGTATACTCGCCGTGAAATAAAAGGAAAAGGAGGCAGAAATTTGTCTTGGGCACTACACATCATTTGTGCATTGAAATCACGCACTAGCAAGCAAGTAATTTCAATGACGCAACAAACACATTTTGCGGCACGCAAATGAATGCAAATATGTTGTGTGAACTAAAAACACAAAAAATAATATAAACATAAACTAACAAAACACACAACGTTTCCCTCTCTAAAGGCCCAACATAAACCCTCTGGTGGTGCTGCCTTCTCTGTTTACTGCTGGCTGACACATGACCGCTGTAACCAATCAGCAGCCTCAATGGTCTTGTGCTGTACTATTGGTATCATGGCTCCCATTGCTGAGCTGTGATGTCAATAGTGGGGCCCAAAACCAATGACGCCACTGATTGCCTACAGCAATCATGTACCAGCCACAAGTAAGCAATTAACTGAGACAGTGCCCGTCGGAGCATCTACACTGGATTGCAGGTGCCCTTTAACCCCTTTAAAGCAAGTAAAAAGCAGCATTAGGACCAGAAATGAAGACGTAGAGCAGTTCTGTTCTATTAACAGGTCAATGATATAGTGGAGGCTGTGTCAATCTATCTAATCCATCTTGCTGGGGACGCAAAGTATTCATATAGTTGTACAGTATTATATAAAACAGGGATTAGTAAATGGTGCACCACACCCTCACGCTAAGAAAATCTTGAAATGTATTAGATGGAATAATCTAGGCCTACAACTCATAAGTGCAGCACTCTAATTCTGGGTCTGTACAGTAATAAGGTTTTCTATAGATTATTATTCAGTGTTAACAATGTTAGTGTGATTGATGATAGAAACCGGAGCTGCGCGGAAGAGGATAAATAACTGGAGACCCAAGAACTGACACCTCATATAACATAATACATAAATGTTCATGTTTCATCAGTAACTGGTACAGTTGTTGGAAATCTGGTACACACATTCTGTAGTCCAGAGCAGTCTAGAGGTCCAGAGGAGAAAGTATGGAAGTAAGACTCATAGTAAGTCCTGTTTGGTGCCAAAAATAAGCCTAAGGCCTTGTCCCCACAGCACCAGTTTGCGGCCGGTTTTTCAGACCATTTGCGGTTTTGCAAAATGTCTGAAAAACCGGCCGCAAACGGGTGCTGTGGGAAAGCCCATGCAGCAGTCCCCACTGCACGGGTTTTCCGCCCAGCGGTTTTTCAAACCGCCGGCAGCCCGAAAAACATTGTACATGTTCATTCTTCCGTCCGGTTTTCGGGCGGAATATGAACATGTCAATGGGAAGGGGGAGGGCTTTGTCCTGTGCAATGGGGACGCGCCCTTAGGCTATGTTCGCATGGCAGGTTTCAAAGGCATAGCCTTGAATTTCTGACACAAATTTCCACTCTGTACCTGTGGATTTTACCACTGTTTGGGGAGGCTAATCTGGCATACAGGTGGAAATCACATCAATATGTGACATCTCTGAGGTCTTTCCACGTTGCAGATTTTACATCCTTGGCAGAAGAAATCCATGCCCTAGACAAGAGTGTGGGCAACAGCATAGATGCTCATAAAAAACAATAGGACAAGATATCACATGATATTCACTGTGCGCACGATATTCATAGTCTTATGAATTTTCTCTAAACTATGAAGAAATTAAGTATTTGTATTAGTTTCTCACATGTCCTTACATTTTCCTGCTTTCAGAACATGACCTCTGCTCTAGCATTCCCTGCCAATCTTCTATCATGAAATGCTTGGATACACTTGAAAGATTCAAAGATTCTTTTGTGTTCTTTTGCATCCTCCCAATTCTTTTAAAACTTACATTTTGGTAGACAAAATGTAATACTGATACACAAGGACAGGGTGTTACCAGAAATCTCATCAGAGCGTTAAAGAGATGTATTGTTATTTTTTGGTGCTATATACAAGCATGTGTTTGCACGTTTGTGTGAATGTGTTACCTTACTAAGCCTATTAGATTTTAGCATGCTCCTAGGGTATAGATGTTTTTTGAGATAGAAAAATTGTATAGTAAGCCCCAGGGACTGATGGGAATGGACTAAGGGGCTAATGGGAATGGGCACCATTTTGGGACAATGTGCTAAAGGGGTTTTATCATTTCATTAAATGGTCTTCAGAATAAGGGGACAGTGAAAACAAGCAACTTTGCAATTGGATGTCATTAGCAAAGCTGTCTTGTATTCACAGTATTCCTTATCTTGTGTTTTTGTTTACACTGATATCCAGTCCTGGTCGAATCCCTCCGAATCCCTCCTCCTTGCATTTCACCAGCTGAGAGCTCATTTGCATTCTGTACAGCCCCCGGTCGAATTCACGGAGCTGTGTCTCTCACTCAGAGTAAGGGACCGTCACATTTTCACTTTATACAGGCAGAAGAAACAGAATTACACTGAAGGGCTTACACAATCAGGAAATAGCACAATTTGTGTCGATCCCTGCCTGACTCAGAGTTAGGGGCCGTAGCATTTTCTCTCTCCACACCCAGCAGAAACAGACTGCAACCGATTCTACAATGAGAAAACATAACAGTTTTGTCCCGGTGCCTAACTCTCCTGCATAGATGTGAGATCTGTGCAGTTCATAGAGCATCTCCAGCTGTGAGAGGAGAAGAGTGCTCAGTCTAGATTGAATGCAGCCTGTGGTATGTATACAGCTCTTACAAAATAAGACTGCATAGGGAAAGACACAGTGACATGTGGACTCAGAGGGGGGGGGAGAGTCTCGGGAGCCACATGCACAGTGAAGGGGGGGATGATGTCACCCAGCTGGGAGGGGAAGAAACGCCCCTGCATTTCCAGAGTTGAGAAGCTGAGAGCAGTGTGAATCAGCCGAACTAAGGAAGCGATACATCCCCTTTAATGCTATATAAGAAATGGGAATAAATAAATGATCTATTATCACCACTGAAAAACTGTTCCTACCTGATGAATTTCTTTGGTCCAATGTGAGCGTTGTATGATGGAATATTAAGTACTACTGATTATGTTGCTACAATTCACAGTTCATCTTTCTGTGGATGAACTGGTTGGATCATAAGAAAACATTTCACCATGTATAACCAGCTATAGTAACCTTTTTTTTGTAATCTCTTGAATCCCTTGAGGCATTTGCAGTTTTGAACAAATATTTCTCTTGATTGTTCCAAAAGTTTTACAATGTTGAGTTATTGAAGATCACTATTATTACTTATCGGGGTGTTCCGATCTCGTACTTTGATGGCATATTGATAGAATATCCTATCAAAGTGTGATAGTTTTGGGTACCACCCCTGGGACCTGTACCTATCTTGGGAACAGGCCCCTAAAGGTCTTGATTCAGAATAGAGAGTCGATGCGCATATGCACAACTCTCCATTCTGTTCTTTGTGAGTTCCGAACACAGTCTTTTAGACTCTATGTAAACACCTAAGCTAGTAGATTTTGTGGCTTATGATTGCTCATGGATTAAAACATAAGAGACATAAGACATAAGGGGGTGTATGTGGTGAGATTTTGCTTAATAATGGGCCCATATACTGTTTTTGCACAGGGACCCTTAGCTGTTTGTGTCCACCACTAAATTGTATTATCTATAGGCAGCCTAAGGCCCCATGCTGTACAGAAATGTGGTACAATTCTGTAAACTTTCCAGTTGCATTGAGCCAGATCATGGCACCTACAGAAGTCTATGGGCCCATAAAAAATAACGAAAGCTACAGAAGCCAAGAAAAAAGTAATTGTGCCAAGTTCTATCTTTCTAATACAATGCCATATTGAAGTACCATATACTTACACTATGTAAAAAGTATATAAAGTGTACTAAGGAAGCCATCATATATGAATCTAAGACCATGAAAGAAGAATGTTTATGTCTTTATGTTGCATTGGATTACATACATGTGATATGCAAGATGATAATCAACTTGATAATTAACACATGAAGATACTGAGGCAGAGAACGCTATCTCAACTTTTTCAATGCTTTTTAATTGTTTCTGTTGTGATTTTACATTAGATGACATGCTGTAGTAAGATATATCTGCCAAATAAACATTGCTACATCTGTAGTATTAACAGCCAATACCTTTATAGAGCACAACACATTAGCTTGCAGAAAAATAACCTCAATATTTTTTTCATTAAAAGATTTCCACTACAAAACTCCCAATCAGGGAGGATACAGGTAAATAATTACAGTGGCCCCTAAACATACAATCAATATAGGAAAATAGAAACAAAATAATCCTCGGCACTGCTGCACGGCACTATTCAACAGATGTGCAGCGTCTCTGTGATGCAATATTTCAGCTGTGGATAACAGCGGTGCTCAGTGATCACAAGCAAATACTTAAATAGGTAGGAGAAGAAGAATGTAATGAAACCACAGACTCACCAATCCTTTTCTGTAAACTTTTAATTCGCAATCGTTTCAACAAGGAGGGAATAACAGATAACAGACATGTCTTTACTTAGAACGAACAGGCAACGGCCAAACGGACGACCCCACCGGAACCTTCTATCTATGTCTCCCTGCAACAACCCCTACATAAATTAATGATGGAAACACCCTATTACAAATCATACAAAATCAGGGTATATCTGATATTTACAGCAAAACTGGACCTACAATGTCTTATGTAGGGGTTGTTGCAGGGAGACATAGATAGAAGGTTCCGGTGGGGTCGTCCTTTTTGGGACGAGGGCTCCGTTTTGATAAGTAGGGATTTAGTATTAGGTATTGGGTAAACTAGGGTTGTTATAGGGTTTTTAGAGTGATATTAATAAATGTTATGTTTTATCATTTTTTGTTAGGCTGTCCCTATTTCTATAAGTCTTGTCTAGCCGAATTAAAATTTTACAGCAAACGGATTGGTGAGTGCTGTGGATCATTACATTTTTCTTCTCCTATGCCTAAACATACAATGTTAATTGGTTCTGGGACGACCATTATATGCTGAGACCATAACTCTGTTGAAAACTGGTGATTTGTTCTGAAGCCCAAAAATGTCATCCAATGGAATGCAAAAAAAGATTAAAGAATATGAAGCAGATAAAGTGCGTCTTTACATATAGGAGTCAGAAAGAGCTGTTGGAAGCTGGAAATCAATTTCTATTATAAAGATAGGCGCTTTTTTGGGTCATGTACCTTATACAAAATACTAGAAAAAAAAGAAAATGAGACCACCCTCACTTGGTGCCAAAGGAGCTGCTTATCTTGGAACATGTTAAGTGCAGTACTAAATACCTAGTACCGCACTGTACTGTATACCTTCTAGCAGTTCAGTAATACAATTCTTTCAGTCAATCACATGTGCCACAGATTGGCAGTGTCAACATTGTATGTTGACACCACGCTCAACAATGGTTTTTCCTGGGACACTGTATGTTGAAAATGTTGTATCCAGAAGATATTGTATAAGAAACACATTTGATATTTGCAGTATTCACTGATATACCCAGTTCATCATAGTCTCTGTTGACACTTAAACAATTATCACCTACATTTAAATCAAATTAACGAATTGTATATAGAAATAGAACTATTATACCTAACATAAAAAAAAAATTACAGTATATTATTTAATCACAAAATCAAACCAAAGTCAAAGAAAAATAACTCCATGTTCTTCCAATATGTAACCAATTGAAATAATATCTTTAAAGAGAACCTGTCACATAGATTATGCCCCTCTTCCTGAGGGCAGCACAAGCTAGTGTCAGACATGCTGTTTCCAGCGCTGTGTCCCTTATTCTGTAAGATGCTGTAGTTTTCGAGTATTTAATGCTCAAATATGCGGTTTTCAGCCAGAAAAAAGTCATGAAATAGTCTGTTTTTTTCATATCCCGCCCACCTAAGGCTAGCCCCGCCCACCTCACAACTGATTAACCTATTACTTTGAATAGGTAGAAACATGAGAATAACTGGCAGGTGGGCGGGGCTCGCCTTTGGTGGGAGGCGCTAACACCTACTCATGAATAAGATTTGAGCAATAAATGCTCTTAAACTACAGCATTTTACAGAATAAGAGACACAGCCCTGGAAGCAGCATGTCTGACACTAGCGTGTGCTGTCCACAGCAAGTGGGGCAGAATCTATGTGACAGGTTCCCTTTAATGATTATATCAATCTGATGGCTTCATTGGTGCTTTGGGATGCACATAAAGGGGGAAGATATGGGAGCTTGATGCGGATCAATACAATACAGTGACCATTAAAAACAATCAGCATTTGGTTTGCTCTGTTTAGTACTAGGAGGACTGATGAAATCTAGGGTTTATTTGATTGTTATGGACTATGGCATCACAGATTAGGTACCACATTGACTTTTAGTCATCACATTAGGAAAGCCAAGCAGAATCAATCATTATATAATGTATATGCATTCAGGCCACTTAGCATCACATAAAAGCATCATGGATACATACACAAGTAATTTATCACCATTCGTAAATTAAACATATTCATATACTTCTCTGCTGAATTTTCCTTTATCAAATATAATTGTTACCATTTGTAGGCATAGTTCATTCAGAGAAGCTAACCTAGCTCTTGGTTGTCTTTCAAACAACTCCAGAAAACTCATTCATCAGCAGTTCTTATGGAGTGATTTATTACAAAAATCATGGTATCATAATTAATCTTCTGTTTGATGCAGAAAAGCTGAACAAATATAAAAAATAAAAATGTACAATACAAGACAAAAATGAATAAAGAGTCATTTGCTGGGAACCAAAGCTGGTCTGCAGACTGGTTGGCACAGTGTAGTACAAAACCGGGTTACTTATCACATTATGGCCACATATATGAAATTGTTTAGGTCTAAAACTTACTCTTTTGCCCATAGGTTACTATGGGCAAAAGAGTAAGTTTTAGACCTAAACAATTTCATATATGTGGCCATATGAGTTGCTAATTCGCACCACTTCTAAATTTTTTAGATATAATCTTGACTTCTAGCAAATGCATTGAAGTATGAAGCCAGAGTAAAGATGAATTTAGTGGTGTTAATATATTGTATATACACTGAATCTGTTAAAAATAGACAATGGTAGGTAGACAGAATGGAACATAGATATCAATGGGCTTTTGCTAGTTTCCTATAAGGAAAAAAACTATGCTGATTTAGAAACTTTTTAAGCCTGCATCAGCAATTTCAAAACTTTCTAGAAAAAGGACAATAGCTAACAGTAGTAAAATGTGCTGTAAAAGACTCAAATTAATTCAGGTGCACCATTACTTGCAGCAAAGTATTGGAAGAAGTTACAATATCCATGAGTAGTGATGAGTGATTACGTCGACTATCGTCATCGGGTCGATAGTCGATATCGTCAATTATCAAGACGATTTCCGATAGTCGATAATAGATTATCGGCAATGACCATTAAAGCCTATGGGAGAGGAACAACACCTTCATTCTTACACCCAAACAGGGCTGGAGAAGCTGGAATTAACATCCACAACAGTCAAATGGATACGTGCTACATCTTAGGCAACACACTTAGGTTATAAAAGGAACAGAAAAAACCAAAAGCCACAGACCATTCACTATCCCTGTCTTTTACCACAGCATGACCCTTAAACCTGCATGACCCACAAATTAAAAAGTGCCAGAAGGTAGTATCATTTGAACCATCATTTTACTTGAACTGGACATTGAATATCCCTGTCCTGGAACGCAGCATGAGCCCCAAACCTGCATGACCCCAGATTAAAAAGTGCCGGAAAAAGGAGTCTTTCAACCACCATTTTAGTTTCACTGGACATAGACTATCCCTGTCCTAGGCCACAGCATGATCCACAAACCTGCATAACCCCCAGATTAAAAAGTGACGGAAAAAGGAGTCTTTCAACCACCATTTTAGTTTCACTGGACACAGACTATCTTTGTCCTGGGCCACAGCATGAGCCCCAAACCTGCATGACCCACAGATTAAAAAGTGCTTGAAAAAGGAGTCTTTCAACCACCATTTTGGTGTTCTGTATCCTATTGTGAGTACAAAGTGGGTCTTTGAACAAAGCTGGGCTGCGCCAAAGTGAAAAAACCTAATTAAATTGTGTACAGATAATAAAACGGGGTTTTTGCACCTATAAATACACCTGCAGTGACTAGAAAAGTTCTGTATCCTATTGTAAGAACAAAGTGAGTCTTTGAACAAAACTGAGCTGCGCCAAAGTGAAAAAAAAACTAATTAAATCGTGTACAGATAATAAAAGGTGAGTTTTGCACCTATCAAATACACCTGCAGTTACTAGAAAAGGTCTGTATCCTAATATAAGTACAGGCTGCACAAAATACAAGCTAATATTTCACCAAAAACTGGCCAAAAACTGTTAATAAAACCCCATTTCAATGCAGGGTCAAAGCAGAGTCTGGGCTGCACAATATCCACTCTCCTTTCAAAAGCCTGCCTGCCTGCCTGCCTGCCAGCCTGTCTGTCTGTGTTCGCCTGCACCTCTTGGCCCCCCCCTCCCCTCGTGGCTGTACAGTGCTAGATGCTCCTTTAAAATTCTCAGTCTGAGTAACTAAAAACTGAAATTCTCTAATCTACCTATGTTCTAATGTTCACAGCTAAAAGCATAGTTGTCTGTGTGAACAAAGAGAACAGTTTCGCTCTGCTGTATTGAGAGAGACCGAGCACATGTCCTGCTCTTATGAGACACAGACACACACTGATGCTGAACAGGAAGGGCTGTTCTATGTAAAACGAGGTCATGTGATTTTTCCAGCCAATCACAACCATACACATCCCAGTCATGATGTCGCACACCCAGCTCACCCTGCTCTATTCTCTAAGCTGATTTGCTGGCCGCCAAAATGACAGGAAGCGCTGAAAATGGCGCGATATTAATAGATTATGCGCAGATTTTCACCTAAATTATCGCATGATCTAAAAATTTCGATCAACATAAAAACCGTGCCGATTTCAACTTTGTCGATAATAATCGCTCAACACTATCCATGAGAACATGCCTACTGAGAAATACAAAATCTACCATTACATTACATTATCTTCGGGCAATTTGCATGATTCATGAAAATTCCAACAGGACTGCGCTCATGAAACTATGCTGTGGAACATGGAGTCCTCTTCTACAGGGCTGCATGGACTACCAGTACTGACATAATACTCTCTGCCACAAGCTGTACATGGGTGATAGTCTCCCAGATATGGCACTGTATCCTGGCATGTGATGGAGAAGATCCCAGTTTTTTTTTTTTTTTTTTTTGCTGTAAGAGTTTGTAATCTAACAGAAAGATTACCTAATAATGACTCTGTATGAAGTCGGTGCAATGTAGCCTCTATTACACGGGTACAACGGTGCAATAGAGGCCACATGTACCTTGATGGCTGCCCTTATTATAACTGTTTATGAAACTGAGCCTTGATATGGCCAAGCACATTATGCTTCAGGCACTCAGACATTACCATTTGCTTCCTGTTGTTCTTGTAGCTAAACAATAGCCTGAAAGTGTCCAGACGCTGCTTAAAATTAAACGGTCTAAAAGGCTTCCTTAATGAATATATGCAAAGGAAAATATAAGGATCAAACTGAGCTGATTACAATATCCTAGTTTCATTGTCCCATATGAATGTGACATGCAGTGGTGTAAGGACAGAAAGGTAGTGGAGTTAACTATGGTAAAACCTAAATTCTAATTTATTTTATGTTTTAACGGGATTTAGAAGAATACAACCTTTCCACTTAAAAGGATCTTCCCATCTCAGAAATTTATAACATTTCAGTAGTATATTCCATAAATGTCTGATAGATGTGGCTCACAGCTCTGGGGCTTATACCTATTTTGAGAACGAGACCTGGAAAGTCCCAGTGCAGAATGGAGAGGAGGCTATGCTTGCGTGTTCATATCATTTGGAGTTCTTAGTACAGCCGAGTGGCACACAGAATCCCTATTCAACAGAATGAAGACTACCGCCTAAAAGAGACCTTCTCTGTGTTCTGCATGGAGACTTTCAGGGGGCTGTTCTCAAGATAGGTGTAGGGCCCATAGGTGTAAGCCACATCTATCAGACATTATTGAAATATCTTATCGATATGCTTTAAATGTCTAAAATGGGAACACAGCTTTAAGTAAAGGCAACCCATCCCTAAAGATATGTATAGTTACCTGGTCCCCATTGATCTAAATATCCATGAGGTGTTAGCACAAGTGGCTGTCATTACTTACATGGAAACCTAGATTGGAAATTACCTTTGCAAGATCCAGGACAGTTCATGTCAACAGCTCCTCTGGCACTCAATAGACAGCTACAGTACGGGTTCAGTAACTTCAGTAATACACTGTGTAAATCATCTTCTATTCCTCCAGAAATGCAGGCTTTTCTATAGTATAGAGCTACATTTAGAATCAAACAAGTTTCAAAGTTGTAATGTTCATCCATTCCTCTCTTATAATCCAATTATAGTCTAGAGAGTTTGCTTTACAGGGATTGATGCATCTAACAGCCACATTGTCGTCTGCTTACAATGATAACTAGAATGCATAGGCTGTAACTAAGGACCGGCATAAGGTAAGTCATACAAAATAATCACAGAGTAACTCAACTTCACAGGTAGATTAAAGGGGTTGACCTACCTTGTAACTTCCACATCTGAGTCTATGAGGTGGCCTCAAAGAAAAGGGAGATGAACGCACTTGTGCAGCTTTTCCCATTCATTTCTGTGGGAGTTCTTAATACAGGAGAGAGAGGGACCTGGGTGAACTACACAAGCGTGACCATCTTCCCATTCTATGAGGATGATTGTAAGTTGCAAACAAGTTGGCCTCAGATGCAGAAGTTAAAAGAAGGGCAGCACATTGGTTCAGTGGTTTGCAGTGCTGGGGTTAAGGATTCAAATCCCTCCAAGGACAAAATCTGCAAGAAATGTGTATGTTTTCACCCTGTTTGCTTGGTTTTCCTTCAGGCACTCTAATTTCCCCCACACCCTATAACATACAGATTAGTTAATATGGGATCTAGATTGTGAGCCCCAATGCGAACCAGGACCAATGTGAATGATGACAAGCTCAGTAAAACACAGTGGAATATAACAGTAGTACATAAATGAACAAAATAAATTAACCCTCTTAATTTACAAAGTTACTTAATTCTATATGTAGAATTATCTAAACTCTAAAATGGGGCTCAAAGTTAGACCCGTGCTTTCATTTGTTTGGCTCTCCCAGGTTCTTTTTCAGACTCTTTTTTTGCTGATTTAAAAAGGCAAAAAGTTTAAATCAAATTAAGCTCCACTGTGTGGTTTGAAAATGACCATGTATAAAAGGTAACTGGAAATTAGTATATAGTCCAATAAAGATTTACTGTGCCCACAGTCAAGAATACACTGCAGTATGATGTATGAACTTGTCAAAGGGAAGAAATTAGCTGCATTTCAGAAAACATGAATTATATATGATTTTGTTAACATTAAAGATGAAATGTGTATTATATAACTTTCATCAGTGGCTTGTAGTAATACAAAGAATGCACACAGCATGGCCTCAGGGTACGTTGTGGCCCCTTGCAGTGTTTGTTGCAGTTCCAACCCATCTGAAAATTTTAAAAGTGAGTAAATTTAGCCCCCTGTAAGAAGGGAGGGGAAACTGATCATCATTAAAAACCTCAGGGGGGTCTCCGATTCGAGGAAACATTTGTCCAGAGGAGCAAAATACTTGACTTTTCTATTTTTATGATTAAATGAATCATATTATACACTATACAATGACTAATCCCCCAGTTCAAAGGGCAGAGAAGTAAACAGATGGATCCTAGAGCTTCAGCTTCAGGTCACTCTTAAGTCTAGAAAATTTCAATGAAATATATTGCACAATTTATTCACAATTATATCTTTACAAACAAGCACAGTAAAAAAAAAGAACACGCCTACTGTTCAGGGGAAATGTGCCTTTCGGACAGATAACAGAAAGTGATCATTAAAATATGGCTTATGATTTTAAACATTTTAAAGGAGGAAGAAAAAGGGTCAAAGCTGAACGTGTAAAAAGCATCAAATTTATTGACATAGAGCTTAGTATTAATGTAAATGTCGGACTATTGGGTTTTGAAGAAAAAGTGTTAAATACCCCGAGGGGTCCCAAAATTTAAATTTTTCCCATACCCCAAATTATGAAGAAATATGGCATAATTTTCTAAATTTTCATTAAAGCTTATGAATCTTATGTTACTTGTACTAGTTTACTAGTTTTTACTGTCTAACAAAAAGGCTAGATTCCCACTTGTGTCGCAGAAGTGATGTCCATACAAGTCATATCTTAGCTTTAATTTTTCAGAGCAGTTAAAAAAATGAAAGCTGAGTTCAGATTGGATGTTAGACCATAAAATTATATTGTTCTGTGTGACCATTTTGCTTACTTAAAGTAGCTAATATTTTTTTTTGCTTGTGCCCGTGCCTAGCCATCTTAGGCTCTGTTCACACTGTATTTGGCGTGTTTTTCAGATGTACATGCAGGGAAATCTCCAGATGTACACACAGAATGCATAGCAGCTACATAAATCTACCATTGACTCCTAATATAAAATAATAAATACCTCGCAGTGTGCCTTTTATGGTGCTTTTGTATTAGCGAAAACAATCAACACATTTTCCAATATGAATCCCTTAAGTTACTGTGACCTCAGGCTACGATATTTTCAACATGCAATGACCTTTCCTGGGATACTGTATGTTGAGTCTGGTTTTAAGATACAATGTCACAGACAATGATCCAGACAATTATCATGATTGGCGCCTACATGCTCTCTACATACAGTGCGGTACTACAGCCCGTACTATCTTACACATCCCGGGGATGAGTGGTCCTTTAGGCAGGGGGTTCGGGTACATTTGTTAAAGGCATGCCCAAAAAGCCCATATCTCCACAAAAAGGTTTTACAGCCCCCAGAATCTCTGTCTGATTTTTACATGTAAGAACATCTATCCCCATATTATTCCCTGCTTCATTCGTTTCATTTTACATTAGTGAGTAACATTTTGGGGCTTCAGAACCACTTACCAGTTTTACCCAGGGTTATGGTTTCAACTTACAATGTACATCCCAGAACCAATTAACATTGCATTTTGGGAGCTGTGCATTTTAAAAAAAA
Source organism: Phyllomedusa bahiana (assembly GCA_025379985.1). Classification (NCBI taxonomy): domain Eukaryota; kingdom Metazoa; phylum Chordata; class Amphibia; order Anura; family Hylidae; genus Phyllomedusa; species Phyllomedusa bahiana. Next base: position 85,033 of record JAODAL010013251.1, read on the forward strand.
AGGGGTGTACAATACAAGCGACCAATTTTTGCAAAAGGAACTTTTAGGCAAATTCCCCCCCAGGGCTTAAACTGGGACTATTTCGGCCCTTTATTTCGCGCCATACTCGCTCCAGATGCCCCCCACTCTTTTGGGTAACCCAAATTCTCTGAAACTATAGATTATCCCTCCTCCCCCCGCTCGCACAATACCCGGGGGGGGAGAAAAGTGATATGCAATTACAGCATAATACCCCGCTGTTGTTCTATGGGGGGGCGCGCCCCCCGCAATTACCATGTAAACGTGTTTTAAGCAACTTATCGGGTGCCCCAAATGCAAGCAACTACTACTTATTGTAACACATCTGATAAATGCTTTGCCTGGTAGAACAGATCTTGTTAGTCCCAGCCTACTATTTTATGCAAATGTTTAGGATGTTTATGGCCACTATTACCTGTTTCAGTAGACTCGATTTGTTTAACCCCTTAGACATTTGCCGTCCATAGGAAATGTGGGTGGGGGTTCCGGGCAAATTGCCGTATGATACGTCACGGCGTTTTGCGCCTCACAAGCGGGCCGCAAGATGCGGATGGAACCGGGCATATTTACCGTGGCATCATGCCGCACCCCCCCCGGTGCGCTTCGGCCCGGGGGTTTAAACCCCCCCGGGGTGTCGCGACCGTGGTCGCGACACCCGGGGGCTGCGGGGGCGGGATGAGCTCCGCTGCCCGCGACTCCGCAGAAAAGGGCGCGAGCGCCGTACTGAATCTCCCCCAAACCCCGGGACGCTAATGACAGCACCCGGGGTTTTTGGGTGACGTCCATCCCCACAATGCATGGGGGCACTGACAGACAGTTGCCATGGAACCAATACAGCTATAAGCTTATGGGATCTCCTATTGCATGAATGATCTGACACAAAAAGGGAAAAAATATGAAAAATTAAAAAAAAAGTGTAAAAAAGTAAAACACAAACACAAAAAAAAAAATAAAAACACTTTCATCGTCCTTTTTTCCCCTTTTTAAAAACCCCAAACGCCCTAAAAAAGATCAAAAAAAATAAAGTACCCCTATTTGGTATCGCCGCGGCGTAGCGACCCACCCTATAAAAACTGTCATGTTAATTAAAAACCCTACGTGAACCGTAAAAAAAACCCCAAAAAACATCAAGAAAAAAAACGATTTTTTTTTACCCCACCATAAAAATGGAGAAAAAATAACAAAAAAACATATCAACAACAAAGGGATCCAATTAAAACTCATTCATCCCCCAAAAAAAAATCCCTTACACAGCTTGTATACGGGAAAAAAAAAAATTTGGGTGTTAGAAGATGTGATGCATAAATATTGTTTTACACAATAAAAACACTTTTTTTTCAAAAAAAATTTGCTTTCAAAAAAAAAAACAATAAATTTAGTTGTTGGTAAAAATGTTTTTTGGTTTGGGGGGTTTTTTTTAAAAAAAAAAAAAAAATGAAAAAAGTAGGGTTTTTTTTTATTATTAAAAAAAAAATTTTTAAAAAATTAAATTTGTTTAAAATTTAAAAAAAATATTTTAAAAAAAAAGTTTTAAGATGAAAAATAAAAAAATTTTTGGTTTTTTAGATGGGTGATGAAAAAGTGTTTTCCTTTTTTAAAAAATGTGTTTTTATTGTGTAAAAGCAGTAAAACATTAAACAAATATAAAATGGGCGCTGAATCCCTATAAATGTGGTAAACTAGCAATCATTTTATACCGCACATGACCGCTGTAAAAAATAAAAATAAAAAAAACACCAGGATTGCTTTTTTTGTACAAAAAAGCTTTCCAAAAAACCCTTTTAAAAAAGTGATCAAAGCATCATATGCCCCCTAAGGTTCAATAAAAAAATAACTCATCTCGTAAAAAACAAGCCCCCAACGTCCAAATGCAAAAATTTAAAAAAGCTATGGCTGTCAGAATACGACAAACTTAAAAAAAGCAACTTTTTATAAAACCCTTTATTGTGTAAAATAAAAAACAAAAAAAAACTAATAAAATTTTTATCATTTAATTGACTGACCCCCATAGTAAAGTTATCCGTCATTTTTCCCCTTGGGAATACTGTAAAAATGAAACCCAAAAAAATGGCGGAAATGCGTTTCCCCCCCCCATTTCCCTGGCCCAATGCAAAAAAAAAAATAGGAACACCTGTGGGGGCCAAAAACAAAATACCCCTTTGGGGGATCCTGAGGGGGTTGAATCCAAAAAGGGGCAATTCGAAGGTTTTTACCTGTTTTTGTATTTGGGGGGTTTGGAGATGCGACATGGCCCCCCCAAATCTTGCCCAAAACCAAATAGCACTCCCTCCCCTTTTACCCCCCGCCATGCGCCCAAACAGCGTTTTTAAACCACATGAGGGTATTTCCCAACTTGGGGAAAAATTGCGTAACACAATTTTGGGGGTTTTTTTTCCCAAAATTCCTTGTAAAAAAATTAACATTTTCAGCTAAAATTGCAGATTATTTAAAAAAAATTTTTTTTTTATTTTCAGAGCCGAACTCTAAAAAAATTTTTGAAACGCCTGTGGGGCGAAACTCATACACCCTGGGTATATTTCCCTAAGGGGTGAGTTTCCAAATGGGCTTTTTTGGGTATTTATTACGTTTTTGGGGGAAACCCTTTGGGTGTCCGCAAACCTAAAAAGGCCCTAAAAAAAATTTTTTTAATGAAAAAGACCCCCAAGTCCCGTAGGTGCTCCTCCTATTTGGGTTGTGGTTGGCCCAAAAAATGCACGGCACATTGGGGTATTCTGAAAACAGCGAATCAATATTAATTTGCATTCCCTGATCACATTTTCCGATTCTTGTCAAAAATCATAAAAAATTTAAAAACGCAAAAAAAGTGAAATTTTTTAAATTTTACATCCACTTTGCTTTAAATTTTTGTAAACACCAATGGGTTTAAAAAACTTCCTAAATTCGGTTTTGAATACTTTAAGGGGTTAGTTTTTTAGATAGGGCATTTATGGGGTATCTAACATACAGGTCAATAAGTCACTTAAACTGGGTGGGCCCCAAAAATATGTTATTGCAAATTTTTTTGAAAATTTGAAAATTATACTAAATTTATAAGCCCCCAATGTCGTAAAAAAAAAAAAGACATTTAAAAAAATGATGCAAAAATCCACCAGAAATATGGTAAGCTATTATAAATATTTTTTAGTGGGAAAAACTATCTGTCTTCATGAGAAATTTTTGAAGTTTGAAATTGGTAAATTTTTTACTTTTTCACCATAATTTGATATTTTTCACAAATAAACAATCATTTTTGGGCCAAAATTTCTTACTATTATAGCACAATGTGTCACGAGAAAACAATTCTGAAACACATGGATAGGTTAAGTGTCAAAAAGTTATTTTTCACATAAAATGACACTGACAGATTTCAAAATTTGGGGTCTGTCAGAGAGGCCAAAACTGGCTCCGGCGGTAAGGGGTTAAGATCCCAATATCCTAATTGCTTGTACCCTTTCTAGTACACAGTTGGGGGAATTTTTTAAAACACAAAGTTTTTAGTGTTTCATTGCCAATAAAAAATGGTACTATCTCTAACCTGGGGTAAGCCAAATTACATCAGATACTGTACAATATGACATTTGGAAACTTTTAGTATTGTCTTTTCTAGGTGTTTGTATTGGAGCCAGATAAACAGAAAAAAATGATCCATTCTTTCTAATGGAAGTCTGCTACCTCCCTTTAAATCTACATCCATGAGATTTTTTTCTCACTATAGACTATAGTTATACTGTTCAACAGGATCACAGACAGTGAGACCTGTGTTTCCTATATTAAAATGAAAAATAAATGGATTGTAGCAGTGCTTTTATTACAGACTCCTCCTCGCTGACATAAGTATTGTCTGCTTCCTCAGCAAAAATGAGTCAGAGAAACTTGAGAGCCATAGTCCAGGGTTATGACTCTCTCATGTGTCTAACGCCAGAGGGCTAGCAAGACATTTCCACAAACAAACCTTAATTACCTCACCCTTCTTCCCAGCTTGATCTTTTGAATAGTCAAAAAAATCCCATTGCGGATTCTGAACACATGATGATTTTAACACAAGTGAAGTGTAGCACTACATCTATTACATCAGCATCTTCTATGTACAGCTCTAGAAACCACCACGCATACATACAGAAGTAAACATTTCACAATCAAACTGACTGCATCTACTGTATTTACTGCATCACTCTCACCCATAAAGCTCTCCACAGCACTGCACCCCCCTACATCTCCTCGCTCATCTCTGTCTACCCCCCTCCCTCCCTTCTACGTTCCCGCTGTTAAACAGATTACAGACCACATCTTTCCCAACCTCTCGTGACCCTCCAAGATTTCGCATATCTGCACCCGTTTTTTGGGAACTCTTACCACCTACCATCAGGCACACTCATAACCCTCATAGTTTTAAGAGTGCCCTGAAAATAGGGCAACCCCCCACAAGATCCTTAATTTCAACCCCCCACCCTTTTATACACACACTTCTGTCACTCCTAGGGGCCCAAGCCACTTATCGTATATAGATGTACTGTCAGGGGGCAGGTTTTACCAAAATTTTTATGTAAATCCCCCAAATTTTTGAAAAATGGAGGGGGAATGTAAAATTTTCACTTCTCACCCCTTTATCTCACCCCAACACCCAATGATTTTAAACTCTGGCGAGCAGGGCCCTCCAAACCCGTGTTTACTGTAAGTAATTTTATTGTGTAATTTTGGTTTTGTCTTTTCTTTACCCCTAAATTTTTTAAAGTGCTGCGGAATTGTTGGGACTATAAAATAAAGATTATTATTATTATAATTCTTATAAGGCAGTATATTTACCTGCAGTCCAGTGTAAAACCACAGTGATACCCCACATTAGAGCGCAGTGGAATATGTTGGTGCTTTATAAGTGACAGTTTCAAAACCCATAACGACCCCATTTTTCTTTTATACAGTAGACCATTAAGATCTTGTGGGTTTGTCATCATCAGGCTAAAACGATGTCTTCCAAAGGCAGATTCGCACATGGCAGATTTTCTTGCAGAAATTTCCGCCACTGAAAAATCAGCTCTGTTCATCTCATTTAAACTCCTGTTTAGATGAATGGGGCAGTAGCAGACATTTCTGTAACAATATTTGCCAATCTGTGAATATTCCCAAAGGAGTTACATGCAGTTCAGTTTTTACATCAAATAGCTGTCTTCATAGAAATGTCACAGAGCTAATTAAGTCACTATAAGTGTATGTTAATACGATGTATTGCGGCGCAGTGCATCGTGTGTTTCGGGCGCTCGCGCTGATCCGTGTATACTCCCGAGGTGTGTGTGTGTGTGGAGGGGTGGGGGGCAGCGCGAAAGTGCCGCAAATAAGTGACATGTCACTTATCTCCCCGCACGAAATACGATTGGGTTTTACAGTGGGGGGAGGAGGCATAATCAAATTTTCTATGGAAATATGGATTCCCCTAAATTTAGGCATGACCGTCCGTATGAGAGCGCAAATACGTGGTGAAAATGCGCACCGAAAGTACGCCATGTGAACATACTCTAAGGGGTTATCTAAAAGAGTAAATTCTGTGTCAATGGGACTAGGCTGTGGAAAAAAAGAGAAGAAAGTTATATTCACCCACCTGTCTCCCACCGCTGTGGCTCTGAAGCTCCCGGAAACTCTTCACTTCCAGGTTCTTGTCTCAACACACAGGAGAGGTTCACACTCCATTGAAAGTGAGTGGAGCATGAATTTCTCCTGTGTTGGGACGAGATCCTGGAACAGCATAGCAGGAGATCCTGGGGAGCTTCAGAGCAGCATTGGCGGGGGACAGGTAGGTAAGAATAACTTTTTTTCATATTTTTTTTATCCACAAACATTTACACAAGAAAATGAAAGGAGCAGCTCCAGGGACCCATTCAAATAAAAAAAACCTAATACCCACCTTCCTCGTACTGGTTTTAAGGCCCGTCTTCTGGCTTTTGGGGACAGCTTATTCCAGGCAGGGATATCACTGCTGCGCAAACTTTTTGGGGGTACATGGTCACGTGCCTCTACTTACATGACTGTTCTGAACTGTTTACTTGTGAACAAGTGATGTCAATTAGTGGCCCATGATCCCTGCAGCCAATCAGCGGATGCAGCAGTGACCTCCCCACTCAGAAGTGACAGAGGGATTAAAGCAGAGAAATTTCCTTGCAATTATATGTAAGACCACAATAAGAGTCTGTTCACATCTCATTCTGAGCCTACATCAGAGGTTAATGCTAGGAGGATCTGCTGATGTTTTGCTCAGAGGGAGGCTGTGATGTATATCGCTGTAAAGACTTATAGTGAGATGCCTTACCCTTTGGCTCCCACTGGAAAAAATGTATACTGCATAGTATATATTTTTTTCACTGTATCCCTAAAAATGTGTTTAATAGCAAATCTTTCCTATACGGTGTGTAGAAACGTATGCACATATATACCCATGGTGCTTTGGCTTAAGGGCCCAAAAGGTAACGCCTTGTCACCACGGCATCGGTTTGCCACCGGTTTTTCAGATGGTTTGCGGTTTTGCAAACTGTCTGAAAAACCGGACGCAAACTTTTACATGGGGCTCTATGGAAAACCCGTGCAGCAGTCCCCACTGCACAAGTTTTCCGCCTTTCGGTTTTTCAGACCGCCGGCTGCCCGAAAAACATTCTACTGGGGGAGGGCCAGTTTTTGTCCTGTGCCCTGTAAACGGCCCTAAGGGGGCCCACTATCAAATTGAAAGAGCTTAATAAATTCCATAGTTAGCAATTTTTTTTGGATTGTTAAAAAACAAAAGGGGTGTTTTACCTTAAGATACTGGATAACAAGGGCGCATATGCTGTTCCTGTACAGGAGTCCTTTACTATCTGCGTCTGCTTCTGGGCACAATGTATGACAAAAAATAATTATTAGGCATATTTTTGGTGAATGGTGGCCTATAGACACATCAGTGGTATAACTCAGGGAACACTCCCAACATAGCAAGATGAGGTTTGAGCATAGCCTTATTGATGCACCAGGATTATGACAACATGCTCTGATATCATAA
>JAODAL010013252.1:0-92068 GCA_025379985.1 Phyllomedusa bahiana
TATTTTTTTCTTTTGTCTCATTCAGTACTAAAATTTTTGAAACCTGCCTGAAAATGTTCCCCCGATTCTATGTACCTGCTTATTTGGTTATCTGTCACTTTCGGTTTCTATCCCAGTTGCAGGAATTCAATCCTAAGATCTAGGAGGTGCTTGTTCAGATCTGATTTTTCAGAGCAAATACGATTGTATTGTATAACCTCGGTGTATGTAATAGATTGTTTTGTGTGTTTGGAATTGAAGCTTTTGTTTCTCTGGTAGACATTTTTGTCTGTTGCTTTGTGGTATGTTGATGTGAATAGCCGGTGGTCTTTAATGTATATAGTGGTATCCAAAAATGGATTTCACTATCTGAATAGCTAAGTTTAAGGGTGATGGGTGAGGGGTGAAAATTGTTAAAGTTGCTATGGAATTTAAGTAGGGGCCTCACTTGGCTTGAAGTCAGATGACCAGGATATAAAATCCTTATAACAAGATAAATCTTTCTAACTATAATCAGGAAGTGGACAGACAGCTTTCCAGCCTCATCCATGACACAAACTTGAAAGTGACCCCAAGGAGCCCATAATAAAAAACTTTGTTTGGGGATCATGAAGTTATGATTATATCCAGAAGGGTTGTAGAATGCCTTCTATATGCTTCCCATGCATTGGGACATTGACAGAAAACATCTGGGGTTGGGTGGAAATCTGCTAAAACCCCTGGTCAGAAATACTCCTGGTTATATGCAGGACATCAATGACATTTTAAACAAAACTTAATGCCTTAGGTTTACTTCCAGATATAACCATTTTGGCCAACATGGATTTGGAATCCTTGTATACAAACATTCCACACAGGGATGGAGTTGCAGCATGTCGGGTGCACCTGTGGAAACAAAACCTCCCAACAAAACCACAGCTCAACCTCAATTAATGGGAACGTCTGTGGGTTCAAGATGTACACCACAATATACAAATCTTTTTATGCCAGAACTGGAATGGCTATACCTATCATCAGGCACCAACAAAACGTATAATTTACATTCATTATATTGATGATATCCTGATCATCTGGACTGCAGTGGAGGAGGCTCTACTTAAATTCCATTGAAACTTCAATAACTTTCACCCCATCATCAACCCTGAATTTAGCTATTCAGATAGGGAAATCCCCTTTCTGGATATCACAAATCAACAGACAGAACTTCCTACCTGAAAAACAACAGTTTCCACCCAAAACACTCAAAATAATCTATTATATACAACCAAGCTATATGATAAAATCATATTTGCTCCAACAAAGCAGACCTGAACAAGCACCTTCTGGATCTTAGGACTGAATTCCTCTAACTGGGATACAAACCAAAAGTAAAGAACAACCACAGTAGCAAAGCAGCAGCAATGAACAGGAATGCCCTACTCTTATGCAAAGAGACCTAGGACCAAGATCGAGTGTCCCTAGTTGTCAACTACAATCCACAGCTGGAGATTCTTTGAGGTTTGCTTGGGAGCTCCAACCATCGGGACAACAAACTTAAAAAATATTTACAGTCCCCCCTCTCATTTCCTTTGTAAAACCACCAAATCTGTGACAAATTATTGTCTGCAGTGACCTGAATACTTCAACAGAAAATGACACCTTATCCTGCCTGAAAAACAGGTGCAAAACCTACGGCACATCTACAGCACTAACATTGTACCTGTCCAATAGTTACAGAAGGCACACAGAACCAGGGGAGCATTTTAGTGCACTTTCTTTCAATGTGGAGTATCTGATTATCTGTATGCAGCATACTACCACAGACCTCTGTGTGGGGAAACAGGAAAGAATGTGCATTGATTTACAATTAAAAACAGCAGAACAGGTCTCCCAACGGTAGCACATTTCTCCAGAGAAAACCACTCAGTTGAAGATTTGCGGGTTGTGTTTTAATGGTACATTTCAAGATAGAGAGGGAGAGAAGGGAATGGGAATATAAACTAATGCAAAAATTTCAAACTTTGCAATGTGGGCTCAATATCCATGCTAGTTTCATGTCACACTAGGTCTGAACTGTGGGGGCCACAAATCACCGCTTGATAGCTGACAACAGTAAGAGCTAATGATCCTCTTGTCATGCCTAATGAGTTTGCAGATTGCTTATTTCTTGACCTGTTGTAAATAATTTCTTTGCCTATATTTCATTAAGTTAATTTTTAAGATTTTAAGATCCTTTGAAGACCCCTGTCTTATGTGAATAAAAGTCTGTGGATTTTCAGTTTCTTGTATAACACCATGTCTGTCAAAGAGAGCTAGTACTTTCAAAAGTTTACCATCACATATACTCGGTGAACTCACCTTTCTAATTTAGTGATATGGCTTGAGGTGGAAGAACACACACTAACTCCATATCTAGCAGTAGCAAACATGTCAGATGTGACCAAAAAAAGACAAAGAAGTGATGACACATAGTGATGCTCTATTTAAAGTTGTTTGCCTCTTTAATGATTACGATCATTATTGCAAAACTAGTCTTCCAGATTATTTAGTATATGATGACACAAACACAGATGCATTTACCTACACTGGCATATTTGCTGAACATTTTTTTTTATTCCCCTCATTATTCATCAGTCAGTATCATTAAATGGGTTAATCCCTATTAGTTGGCAAGAAACTCTGATACCACAAATATATTTAAACCACATAACTAATTTTAACCCTATAAGCCCTATACTTTTCTAGCTTTTATAGGATAGGGTATAATTTTTACAGCAACTGTTTTGGGGTACTTTGTTGGAAACACAAAGTATATGTTGAAATATGCATGCCATGTGAACAAAGCTTCTCTGTTGTTTATAAAAAGCTTGACCATTTTAAAAATCATTTATTTTAGTTGAGTTGCATAAATTGCAGTCATCAGTAGCAATCCCATCCTTATCGGAAAAAAATATTATTTCAGGATATTCATATTGTGCAAGGAAATCATAGTTCACAGCTTGATCCAATTTCAGGCTGAAATACATGTAGAAAGTAAACTACAGCAAAGAAAAATACTCAGCTTAATTAATCACTTATTTTTGTTCTTAATTGAGTGAACATTATTCTGTTACAAATCATATGTTGTTTTAGTGATCTATAATTTTACTTTTGGAATAAATGGCCATTATTTAATTAACAGAAACAAGTTATTTTCCCTAATCAAATTATGTTTTAAATTTAAATAGGATGCTTTATGTATGAAATATGTACTGTTAAAGCATGCTTATTTTCCATACTGTGGGAAATAGATATTGCTGTGGACAACATGGATACAGACCCCTTTTAAATTACATATTTTACCAAGAATGAGTATTGTGGTCATTTAGCCTTCTCTCACTCTTATACACCTCCACAACTGTATGTCATCCTACAGGTACAGATTCCTACACAAATACATATTTTTTAAATTGCAGGCTTGGTGTGAAAAAAAGCTGCAGACGATTGCCCAAGGCTAGAAAGAGTCTGCTGTTTTTCCAGAAATAGTACTCTGTCTGTCTATGGGGCTTTGTCTAGTATCACAATCCTACTGTACTCCTTTTTAGCAGTTCTAGACCTCACATTTAAAAGACTCATTTTAAACTTTATTAGGAGTTTATTATTTGGAATGCATATTTACAAACACATACTTAGGATTTTTCATTTTACTTTCTAAACTTTATCAATTAAGCACCTTTTAAAATAAATTTTCTTGGCAACTTTTTTGTGTTTGGCCTTAGACCATACCTTTTTTAACAATGGGTTGTTTACTTTTGTTTGTAGAATAAAAGTATATGTTTCCTGATAGAGTACTAGCACAAGCTATATGTGTAATCTGCTAGGTTGGTGTAAAGAGATAAAGCACAATGAGCTACTTTTTATAAAATAATTTTTGTCATGGTTAAAGAGAATAATTTCTAGGTTCTTTTTTTTTCACATGCGCAGAACACATTATGCAGATACAAATGTACTGTAACTTTGCTGTTACAGTATGAAAATGTAGATTTCTTGTTGTTCCATCTCTAACTTGTTTACTGTGCAATGTACTAAGTTACCAAATTAAAGTAATTTAATTATGTGAGAATTAAAATAATTACACTGTACAACAGCAAAAAAAAAAAAAAAAAAAAAAAAACCTAAAATGCCAGTGGCACTATGTTACGTATTTTGACATGTTTTTCTGTGTGATCCACCAATTTCAGGTAAATCCATTTTTTTAAATTGGCTGTCAGCTCAACACAAAGCTAAAAATTTTAATAATTGTACTAATTGTTTTGAATGTAATTTGGTTACATTTTATGTGTGTCACCTTGAGTTAAAGAAGATTTACCAGAACTATATATTGTTGTAGAATGGCGTTCTGTAAATGGCCTACATAAATAAGTTATGTCATTTGGTTAGTAATAGCAATAAAATTATGCATCAACTAGAGAATATGCTAGAACTTGTGCGTAGTTACTCAATGGTTTTAGAATTAGCTTGAAGATTATTTGGTGGATATACTGTATCAGAGCATTGATACTGCAGTAAGATAGACACTTGTAGTGGATTATTGTATCGGTAAAGCAGATACTAGAGGAGATAGTAAAATTTGTTACAGAGAAATTTTAATATAATAACTTGAATAAGCTGTGTATATAAGATGTCGAGATATTGTAGAAATAAAGCCGACAGCTTCTGTTACATTTCTGGTGAACTGACTTTGAAGATTGACACAATGGGCGTCATGTCCGAAAATTGGCGCTGCCGCAGCGGTTTTTGGGTGCATTAAAATCAATGAAAAGTGTACCTGAAAGTTCAATTCTTTAAAAAATCTGCCGTCTGGTATACCTTGCATAGTAAACTTAATGCATCTAAAAAAGGCGCATAATGTATCATTATTAGTGTATGTAATGCACCTAGATAGGCGCATTGCCTTATGAAGACCCACAGCGTACCATTGCTGCTATATATAATGCTCCTTTTTAGGCGCATTACACTGTGTCGTGCCTGGCATATAATGCTCCTAGTTTTGGTATATTACAATTCATTTACATCAAGAATATGGTGTCAAGAGTATTTTTGTCTCAAAATAGACCAAAAAAAAGGCGCTTGACTATTGGGACATGTCACCCCATGTGTATAAAAGTTGTACAAATTATATCGGAGACACGGATAAGAACTGGGTGCTTCATATATGCTGTTTGAAGTGTACTAGTCCATTAGAGACAATCCTCCGCTCCAAAGCACAGGAACAATGGATCCAGCATTTAAAAGCCTTTTTATTGCGTAAACAAACCATCCATAAACGTGTCTGCTGACAAGTTTCCAGCCTGATTGAGCCCTTGCTCACAGCTACTGGGTATGAGAATCACACCTACTTAAAAGACTAAAACCAATTAGCATATCCTAAAACAGAACACATGACCCTGCTCTATTTTAACCCTTTCTTATATAGAGCCAAGTAACACCCTTCTTCTACGGTGCCCCAAAGATACATAAAGAAAATTTTCCCTCTGACTTGAGACCCATTATTGCCAGTAATGATTCTGTGAGTGACAAACTAAACATGGGGATTGACACATACTTACAATCTATGGGTAAATATGTACCCAGATTCCTTAATGACAACACCAGTGTTTTAGAAGATTTCACCAGATTTAAATGGCCAGAGAGTATGATTTTGTAGAGTTGTGTTCTGTAGTTTGTATTCCATTATCCCCCCATGAGGAGGCCATAACAGCTATCAAATTCCATCTCAACTCATACAGTGGTTACTCAGACGAGTTACAAATGTTTATCCTATTGTCAATAGAATTCTTACTGAAAAACAATTATTTTATGTTTAATGGCACCTATTACCTACAACTGTTAGGTGCTCTGATGGGGGCCACAGCTTCACCCTCTGTAGCCAATTTATATGTGGCATGGTGGGAGCACCATGTCATACACATGGTAAACAACCCCTTTGGGCAGCAGATACACTTTTATGGGCACTATATAGATGATCTTCTGATCATCTGGGATGGAGTTGCAATGTCCATACCAGTGTTTATGGAGTATATCAATGATTACCATATAAACTTGAAATTCAGACATCATATGGAAAACATTGATATACCATTCTTGGAAATATACCTGCATGCAGATGTAGCTGAAGAAAGGGTGTACCCTTAGAACGTAATACCTTCTTAAAGGCTAAGAGTTGCCACTCCAAACATACAGTTTCTTCCATACCCTATGAAGAATATGCATGAGCCAGGAAAACCTGCACAAGAGATGTGGACTTTCATGAGAAAAAGAGACATATTGACAAAAGGTTGAAAGCGAGGGGTTATCCCCATAAAATGTTAAATACTGCATATAAAAAAATTAAAAACACTACACAATCTGTGCTGTTATATATAAAAAAAATTCCTAAACAAACAAATACCAAAAATATTGTATTTTCTACAGCATTTAGTGATAATGTTAATGCTATATAAAGTATTTTACAAAAACCTTCCAATTTTGAGACAGTATGATATTTTGGCTAACATTAAGGATGCAGGGATCAAATGTGTGGTGAAAAGATGCAAAACTATTGCTTATGACTTAGTTCACAGTTATTTCTCTACAAAAGAATCTAGGAGTGGTACCTGGTTAGACTGCTTTCCCTATGGTGGCTGCCGCTGTCAGGTATGCAAATTTTGCTTTAAGTGCAAGACCTTTAATAATTATAATGCTAACAAACAATATATGATGAAATCATTGACTAATTGTGAGATGCTTCATGTGGTATACGTTACTGAGTGTACCACATGCAATAAGGTCTATATAGGCAGCACGATATACAAGATCAAACAGAGAATAGCGGAGCATCTAACTTGGATTAAACATTCCCATAATCAAATGTCAGGGGCTTCCAAACACTTTGTAGAGGTACATGAGAGAAATCTGCAATCCTTCCACTATTATGTTATAGAACGGGTAGAAAAACCTAACAGGGGAGGAGACTGGGACAGAAAAGTAAGTCTCAGGGAAGCATTTTGGATCATGGAACTACAAACAAGATTCCCTCTAGGTATTAACTATAAATATGATCTTTTGTATATATATTGAATTAAATCCTATTATATTTAGGAGATGTTTATCCTTTGTTTGCTGCTTAGGGTTTTGTATGTCTGTGTGTATATGTTCCATACACGTAGCTGCTTTAGATCACAATATAATAAAGGGTTAAAATAGAGCAGGGTCACATGTTCTGTTTTAGAATATGCTAATTGGTTTTATTCTTTTAAGTAGGTGTGACTCTCACACCTAGTAGCCATGAGCAAGGGCTCAGTCAGTTGGAAAACGCGTCAGCAAATACCAAGCAAGCTATTTTTACATTCCAATGGGCCGGTCATAGGATCCGTGCAACCAGCCAAGGAAGTGCCGGTCAGAGCATTGAACATTTATCTGTGGGTGAGCACTATTCAACTCTGTATACAAACTTTATTGCTACTTGCTAGTTAACTGTCGGCATGTGCAAACCGGTCTGGTGGAAGACTAAAGTTTGAAGTGCCAATGGTGCAACGAGAGCCTAAAGATCACTGCACAGACTGCTATTTGTGTGTAACAGACATATCAAGTCATTTTAAAGGTAAAAAGGCTATGCAATGCATTAGGTTGTATATACAATCGAGTCCTATAGTGGTGAAGCACCCTAGGGGGACGCAAAGCTACAGTAAATAAATAAATAAAGTAAATTTTTGGTATGGACACGTCTGAAAAAGTCTGATCTAAAATATAAAATATATTCTACACCGTAGAATAAAAAAAAATTACAAACACCAAAATTCCTTTTTTTTGGTTATTTCACGTCCCCTAAAAATTGGGACAAAAGTGATCGAAAAATTTGCATGTATTTCGAAATAGTACCAATAATAAGTACCCTTCATCCTGCAAAAAATCGACCTTCACACCAGTTCATACTGTAGATGTTAGTTCCAAAAAGTTATTAGTCGTACAAAATGGCGCCATGGCAAAAATTGAAAAAATACAAAGTTTGGGGAATTTTTTTAATGGTACCAAAACATAATGAAAACTGTACATGCTAGATATTGCCGGATTCAGATCAACCTGTAGAATACAGATAATGCATTATTTATATGGAAGATTAAACTCACTAAAAACAAAGATCCCACAAACATAGGGTAAGTCGTTTTTTCACATTTTGCCTCACTTAGTGTTTCTTTGCGTTTTCCCAGTATATTCTATGGTATAGGAATAACACCATTAGAAAGTACATGGCTCTGGGAAGGCAAGGAGGGACAAATAGGCCGCGGCAGGAAGGGTTTAATGATCCAGATGGTGGCAAACATTGGAGTCACAGAGTCTCCTCCTAAGATCACAGGAGACTGTAAACGTGGTGGTGATATCAGTAACAGGCTAATCCGCCCCCCTTCCCTCTTCTCGCCTTATCAACACAGAAGAAGTGACAATTTTCATGCTTCTTCTTGACTTCCAATTACAGCTGCACCCCAAACATTGCACCTTAAATAATAGTATCCCTTGAAACCTTTAATTCTTTTATATGATACAAAACTTAGAGGGAATGTGTCATTGAAAGTGACCTATAGTTTAACATATTTTTATGTTAAACACTTTTTTATCCTGTAGTTTTCACTTTGGCCACTAGGCTTAAAATTGGTCTGACACTTTTCAGAAGTCTCCTCCTTATCATCACATGAAGCACTACACTTAATGGTGACACAAATATAGATAACACAGGATCTACTAGTCACAATTGAAGATAGTCAGAGCTCCCTCTTTTCCCCTTCCTGCACAGTAATTTCTTCGCAGGTTACAGAACATGCCTAGAAAACTTTCCTGTAGATATCAATGGGTCTGCTCCTGTTCAAAGGCTCCTATGCCCATGCAGCTTCTGTAAAGCATCTTTTTAAATGCTGTTAAAAGCAGCTCAAGCAAGATCGATGTCTCCATATTCATAATAAAAATTGAAATCAAAAAATCTAGTTATAAAAAAAAAACAGCCAAGAAGAAAATAATATGTAACATTTAAATTAGTTAAAAAAATAAGAAAAATAGTGATATATTTCCTTTAAAGATCCAGCTCTTACCTTCTAGCCTTTGGCAAATGTTTAAATGCAAGATGTGTTACAGCTATCTTTGGCAGTGAAAGGATTAATATTGGCACAATATCTTCAGTAATTAAGCATGAAAATACTACGACATCAGCTCTGATCTGTAGTTAATGTATATATGATTCCTCTTGGACAAGTATACAAAATGAATAGATTTTCTCTGGGGCTATTCACAGTTTTAGACATTATGCTTTACATAAAATAAGGAGTACATGCTATGCTAATGGAAATTAAACAAAAGTAAAGCAAAGTCAGCAGCTTGTTTCTCATTGTCATCCTATATAAGCCATCTCTGCAGATTTTTGTTTTGTTTTGTAAACAGCTACATACTTTGACAAACAGAACCAAGTGACCTTGACCACATAGAAACTCTGGACGCAATTGTCACAATCTGCTTTGATGACACCTGTCCCCAGATAATATCCAAAGGAAACTAAATTGTGTCCATAAAGTTGCATTTTACTATGCAATAATTTGAGGGGCTGTAGTTTTGTGCCTTCTAGCTACAGTTTAAAGAAGTGCTCTTCTTTCCCTGGCATCAAGCTTTGACTTTCAACCACAGCTATTTCTGTCTGCAGAAACTTTACCAGTCTTTGCATACTGAGATCTGATCAATGAAACAGTAGACCTTAACACATTTATCAACTCAGAAACTTGGGGCACATATGCTGCCACCAGGTGCACACTCACTATCAACCGCTTTTGGAACTCTGTCTGCATGCATGTTTTTCTCACTATCTGACATGAAATCAGAACTGTTTTAGGTCAATTAGGATTACCACAATTATTTATATTTGCCAAATGCCAGAAAAATTAAAGAGAGAGGATTTTTTAAAGACATTTTTATTACTTTCTGCAAAGTCAAAAGTTTACATACATTTCATTAGTATTTGGTAGCGTTGCTCTTAAACTGTATGACTTGGATCAAATGTTTTGGATATCCTTCCACAAGCTTCTCACAATAGTTGGTAGGAATTTTGCCCATTCTTTCTGACAGAACTGGTGTAACTGAGCCATGTTTGTAGGTTTCCTTGCTAGACCTGCGTTTTTAGCTTTGCCCATAAATTTTCAATAGGATTGAGATCAGGGCTTTGTGATGGCAACTCCTAAACATTTACTTGGTTATCCTTAAGCACCTTTGTAATCAGTTTGGCAGTATACTTTGGGTCATTGTCTATTTCGAAGACCCATTTCCACCCAAGTTTTAATTTCCTGGCTGATGTTTTGAGATGTTGCTTCAGCATTGGCACCTAGTCTTCTTTTCTCACAATGTCATCTATTTTGTGAAGTGCACCAATCCTTCCTGCAGTAAAAGTACACCATGATGCTGCCATCCCCGTGTTTCACAGTTGGGATGGTATTTTTAGGCTTCCAAGCTTCTCCTTTTTTTCTCTAAATGTAATGATGGTCATTATGGCCAAACAGTCTTGTCAGGCCATAAGACGTCTCTAAGAATGTACGTCTTTGTTCCTGTGTGCATTTGCAAACATTAATCTGGCTTTTATATGGTTTTTTTTGGAGTAATGGCTTCTTCCTGGCAGAGTGGCCTCTCAGTCCATGCTGATACAGAACTCGTTTCACTGTAGATAGTGGCATAATCTTAGCAGCTTCCACCAGCATTTTCACAACATCTTTTGCTTTGATATGCACATGTCAGACCAAGGCACGTTGATCTCTGAGACACAGAACCCGTCTCCTTTCTGAGAAGTATGAAAATTGGACATTCCCATCTTGTTTGTACTTGCATATAATTGTATATATTGCAAGCTATCTGCTTTACATTTACTGTACTGCTATCCACAGTACCAGTACTACTTATGCTGCATGCTGCCCTTTTCTCATAATACATGTACTGTGCTGTTTTTTTACTGTATCTATAATACACAGACTGTACCAGTATCTATCAGTACTAGTTATATTGTTTTACTATCTTACTATGCTACATGTACTGTATCAGTATGTACGGTATCTGTACTTCTTATATTGCATGGTACTTATACTACATATTATTTTAATGTACCTATCCTTAATAGATTGTATCAGTATCTACCTGTACTAAATATATTGTACTGCTATCAACAGTAAATGCACTTCTTATTGTGCACTATTCTCATTCTATAAGCACTTATTTTACAGTACCTATACTGGATAGACTACTACATTATTTATATATTTCTGTACTATATACATTTTACCGTTATCTCACTGTACATGTGCTGTACTGCTGCCGTACCTACAATTCTTGCAATATTTATACTGTATTGTCCTCATATTGCATGTACTGTTATTGTACCTATCTACATTTCCTGTACTGCTCATACCACACTGTACTCACACTACATGTGCAGTACTGTTATTACATAGACTGTACTGATATCTATCTATACTAGAAATAATATTGTGTTTTCTAACCATAGTAGATGCACTGTAATGTGATATAACTATTGTATTGTTTTCTAACTGTACTGTCTATACAGCTCTGCTATGCAACTGTGTCAAATATAGTATATCATTCATGGCAGGTTTACTTTTATTACACATCATGTATACTATATTTGACCCTGAGGAATGTTGTATTCTTTACATTTTCCCAGTATCTAGGGGGCCTTCTAATTTTACTCTATATTACTAAATTGAAACTAGTATTTGCTTATTTTTGTCTAATTTTTTTTTAAAAAAATTTTAAATTTCGTTTAAAATGTGATGTTTTAGAACTAAAGATAATGTTATAATTTAAAACATATAATATATTAATGTAAATCAAGTTATTTTCCTAACATTTAAGTATTTTGAATATATGGTAAAGATAATTCATCACGTTTGAGGTTAACTCTGATTTGCATTAATTGAGAGCAGAATTTTCTTAATTTTAAATTTAGCTCAGTTTGTGCTTGATTCAACTTTTACTGTACATTTATTATTTTATGGTACCTTTCTTATTTGGCAAAAAGGGTTTAAATGACCCTTTTTTATTGAGGGCGGGGGTATCATGATTTTTTTTACACATTTTTTTCCTTGCTTTTTCTTTGGGGAAAAAAAAACATAAGAAAAGAATACAAACTTTAATTGTTTGTGGACTGCCACTTTGAAGAAATTGATTTTATGGTTTACACAATAAAACTGAAAGGATTTGAGTGACAATATTAGACATTAGACATGAAAAATGGGCTGAAGTTTAAAATGCCAGAAACCAATCCAAAGAAAAATAATCTTAACTTTCAGATGAGTTTGATCTTTTGTACATTTTCTCAGTCTTTCATTTCAGATGAGTCAGCTTTAATACTGACCAGAAACTTAAATGTAATTGTATTCCCTTAAGTAGCTTTATACAAAACACCAGCTGGACTTTTACATAAGTAGGAAGAAGAAAGAGGAAACCCCCGGGGAGTTTTGGGCTTTGTTTAAAAACTCAAAAGGCTTCATTTATATTGACACATCAGGGCACCAGGTCACAAGTTTGGCAGAAAGTTAAAAGACACAAAAAAACCTAAAATATTTGACCAAATAATAATTATCAAATTAGATGTGAGTTGTAGTTTTGAAAACTATATTTCCATAACATTACAAGAAACACACACAAAAAAGAGACATACAGTTAAAATAAAATCTATATAATTAAATATTAATTTCATATAAGCAAATGTTTGGTATGTTCTTATAAATGTAATCTTTAGCAATTCAGAGTATCCAGCTGTTAAAGTTAATAGCGATTAGTGTGGTTTGGTGCGATATTAAATATGAATTATGCTACTAATATTCAAAAATATTATGAAATGGATGCATTAAATGAGACTGTAAATTTTTCCATTACAATCAAGATATTTTATCTACTTTCAAGAAAAACAAACCCATTTGAACAAGCATTTTTGCAATTTTTTTCCATTTTGTTCAAATTTTTTTCTTTTTTCCCCTTTTGTTTTTGCAAAAACAAAACCCACTTGCCCAAACTTTTTAAAAGCGGGAGGGCATTTACACAATTTTTAATTGGTAAAAAAAAATCACCAAGGACAAAGAAAATAGAAACAACTACTATTTGAATAAGTTATAGCCCCCAAACCCAAAATATCTATAAAAATTTAAAAAAGTACTTTGTTACAATTGGGATTGAATAAATAAAAAGGTTTTTCCACCTTGCTTCCCCGTTGCGGAAAAGGGGGAGTTAAAAAGGGAGAGTGTCATCCTGAATTTGTGGGGGTTTTTTTAAAGCCCGGATCCATTGTATTGTTAAGGAGGTGGGTTTTTCTGCAATAAAATGCATTGGAAAAGTCTTTAAACCATTTAAAATTTTTTTTTCAAAATTTTTGTTTAGGCCTTGTCCCCAAAAAGAAAAAAGTTGTTTTTTTTTTACCATGACTGCACTCAGTACCACATTTCGACAAGTGGAGCCAGAATTTAAAAAAAAAATTTTTTATTTATTAAAAAAACAAAAAAATTTAAAATTTTTTATGGGCATAAGGTCAACAATTCTGTACCTTATCTTTGGCGCTGGAGGCCTTTGATTTCTGTAGATCATCTCATAAATGTTTCTACATTTTTCCATGTTTAAATTTTTTTGATAATATGATTTTGGGAAAACAACCCCCTTTATAAAGGTTTTTCCCGCTGACAATGCTATTGGGGTAAAAAACCAAGCAAGAGGAAAAAACCTGTAGACCAGAACGGGTTGGTGGAGAAATTTTTTTTTTTGAAAACCATGCTGGACCTAGACTGGATGAAGGTTTACCTCCCAAAAAGAAATACTCGACGAGCACACCCAAGATAACATTAAAAAATTTAACCAAAATGATGGTCCCCATTCAACCTGACAGAGCTTGAGCAGTTCTGCAGTAATGAATGGCATAAAATCCCTAAATCCAGGTGTGCGTATTTTGTGGCACCATACCCATACCATGGAGGCTATTATCGCTGTGAAAGTTGTTTCAACTAAGTAATGAATGCATATGTAAATACAATATTGCATTTTCTTTCCACGTTGATAAAGTAGCAAATATTACTAACATTCTGTTATTATTTTTTTCATTTTAGTATTGATCAGAAGGTGGTGAAAAACCTTGAATTTTTCGTCTTATCTTCACAACAAAATGTGTTAAGAAGGAAAGGGTCTAAAGACTTTAAGAATGCACTGTACCTCTCAAAGAAAAATGAACATCACATTGGACAGGTCAAAGGTTAATAAGAAAATATCCAGAGCACACAAGGTTAATGATGTGATTAAATGGTTCCTTTATTAAATGACAAGCCATGAGACAAACGGTGCTTATTACTCAGCTGTGGGTCAACGTTTCGGTGATCCACTGACCACAGTCAAGAGATTCACTCTAAAGATAATTTACATACATAAGAGTGGTATACAAATAGATGTGGAGGCATAACAATACGTACATCTATACATATGGGATGAAATTAAATCAGATAACTATATACAGTGATTTTTACATTTCAAAGTGAGAAGAATAGTGATTAAATAAAGTATTTAAAGGGAAAAAATCATAGAAAAAGCTGCCCAAAATTTTGTCACGATAAAAATACAACAAATGGGGAAGGGCCTTTAATTCTGGGCCCCTCCCCAAAGTAAAAGAACCAAGCATCAGCCCCCCGAATAACCACCATTAGAGGGTTCATTCTCTAAAAATTACTGATCTTTCCCTATCCTGGGGCTCGGGGACGAATAATGTAATAGTGACAATTTTGTTTTTTAGCCTGGGGAATAACCCCCCAAGGGGTAAAACCAAGCCCAGGTGATAGTAATGGAGAGGCATCTGACAGATGCCTCCTTTATTAACAGTGGAATTAAATGGGGGGAAAACAACACACCAAATGCACAAAAAACTTTTATTTCAATAAACACTCACAGACATCAGCCCTTGTTGACCATTTTATTAACAAAATGTATTCAATGCTGGTGTAACAGAATCCAATGAGTCCAACATAGTACAAAGGGGAAACGTACAAAAATAAAAGCAGATTATGCATGTAAGCTGTGCCCTGTATACCCCTCTCACATCCCTCCTCATCATTGTGTTATCTATCCTATAACCAACACAAAATACAAAACAAACATATTACCCCATAAACTCCCCACCAAATCCCCCTACCGAACACCTGCACTTATCACTCCATACCACCTACATCTATCACCCCATAATCTCCCCACCTATCACTTCATGTGGAGGTTGTACAGAGATGAGCATAGGTAGGGAAGTGCTGGAAAAATTCTAAGGTGTTGTGTGGTAAATTTTGCAGGTACAAGTCATGACCAGGAGAAGTCAGCATGGCAGTCTAGACAGGATGCAGAAGAAAAGGGAAACAGCACAATTCTAGTCATAGAAAGCATCACTGGTAAGTTCCTATATGCAACTGCACTGTACTCAAATATCTGCAGAGCCTGTGAATACTGGTATCTACCACTGTATGGTCACTGTAGAATGATAATATACATTCTACATAGCCTGTTTACACTGGTATTTTCCACTAAATGGTTACTGTATGGCAGTAATATACAATCTGAAAACCTGTAAACACTGGTATCTACTAGTGTTGAGCGATTTTTATCGACAAAGTTGAAATCGGCAAGGTTTTTATGGTGATCAAAATTTTCAGATCATGCGATAATTAAGGTTAAAATCTGTGCATCATCTATTAAGATCGCGCCATTTTCGGCGCTTCCTGTAATTTTGGCGGCCAGCAAATGAGATTACAGAATAGAGTTAGGTGTGAGATGTTCGTGGCTCGACGTCATGACTGGGATGTGTATTGGTGGCGATTGGCTGGAAAAATCACATGACCTCGTCATTACATAGAAAAGCTGTTTCCTGTTCAGCTTTAGTGTCTCTCAGCGTTCATAGGAAGATAGGACGTGCGCGGCTTGTCCTAGTGGCCAAACGTGCTGTCAGCGATTGAATTTAGTCTATTTCTGCACAGAGAAGAATGTGCTACTTATTGCTGTGATGCCCTTCCAATTTTAGATAGATTAGATTAGGAGATTTGAAGAATTTTTTTGTAGTTAGATAGAGAAATTTTAAGCAGCATCTAACGTTTCTGTAAAGTCACGAGGGGTAGGGCGGGACGGGAGGGGGGAGTCCTTAGGGCGGGCAGAACACAGACAAGCTCTATCTATAAAGAACTGACTGGATAATAGTTCACCAGAAGACTTGTAGTGTAGACTATTGCACCTGACAATACTACTTTTATTATTAACAGTTTTTGCTATTGATCATATTTCTGGATATTAGGAGCTCTTGTGAACTTATATTGATAACATCTAGTTCTAGTAGACTGAGGTTCTCTTTGTAGGTTGGCAACAAAACTCCACTTGTTTGTTATCAGTATACATTTCAGATTTTGGTGTTCATTTTCATTTTTTACTCATTCCACTGTGTTATATATCCACCTCTGCAGGTTAAATTATTAATCCAGTCATTCTTGTAGTCTCTGCACGGTTGTGTTGTTGCAAGAATATGTGTTATCTATTGAAAAACATAAGACAGCATATATGTTTATTTGACGCTTTTGAGCACTCCTGCTTGTTGTGTTCATGACTGCAGCATCCTGTGATAAATCTTAAGATGAACAGGCATTTATAGTCACCAGACAGTGTGATTGAAAGGTGCATAAACATATACCGTGTATGTATGTATTATACGAAAACATAACAGATAGTGTTTTTGTATTTTGCGCAACCCAGCTTTGTTCATTGACGCAGCTTCCACGTAAATCTTTAAAACAGCAATTCTATAGTCCCACTAGTGTGAGCGATTTTTATCGGCAAGTTTAAAATCGAGCACCGGTTTTTATGGTAAAATTCGGATTTTTCGATCAACGCGATATGTTTTAGTTTAAAAATCTGCGCATAATCCTATTAATTATCGCCGCCATTTTCGGGTGTGTTTTGTCTGTAATTTGGCGGACAGCCTATCAGCTTACAGAAAATAGGAGCAGGGTGAGATTTGTGTGCTGAGTCCATGACCTTGGGATGTGTGATGTGTTTGCGATTGGCTTGGAAAGAAAAATTCTGCTTGACCTCGTTTTTACATAGAACAGCCCTTCCTGTTCTGCCTCAGGTCTCTCTTCAGTGTTTTTTTTCCATAATAGTTGGACGGTGGCGCTCTGCATGTCTCAAACTATCAGCGATATCATACGTATTTTTCAACAGAGAAACCTCTACTATTACGGTTAGGTTAGTTTAGACATTGGAGATTTTAGGTCGTTAGATTATTTTTAAGCAAGCTATCTATCGCTATAATAGTCTACTGGGGGGAGGGGGAGCAGGGGGAGGCATTGTGGGCGAACACAGACAAAGCTCTAATACAAGGACACTGGATAAAGTGTCACAATATCTTAGTGTAGACAATATGCACTGCAATATCTTCATATTAACAGTTTGCTACTTGAAAGAATTTTTTTTTCCTGGATATTGGGCAGACAGTGTGAACCTATATTGGATACACATCATTTCTGTCTTAACTGCAGGTCTCTTGTTAGGTGCAAAAACTCCGCAGTTTTATTATCAGTTTGTGACATTCAGATAGGTGTTGTCTTTTTCAATTTTACCATTGCACACCTTTGTTGTTATATCCACCTTGCACTTTAAAAGATTATAATCCGCAGCAATCTTGTAGTCTGCACGGTTGATAGGTGCAAAATAATTCCTTGTATCATCAGAACTATAACAGATACGAGTTTTTGCACTTTTGCCTCCAGTCCAGAGTGTTTTGGTTCATTGGTGATAGCCTGCACTTCTATCTTATACAGCAATTTTATAGTCACCAACAGGTGAATTGAAAGGTGCCAAAAAATACCTTGTGTCATCTCGGAGTATCTATAACTGTGATAACGTGTTTTTTTGACGTGGCGCATTGTAGCTTTTGTTATTCAGAATAGCGTTTGTGACTTATATCTTAACAGCAATTTCTATAGTCACTCCACAGGGTGATTGAAAAGGTGCCAAAAAGCCTTTGTATCATCGAATCTATAAACAGATACGTGTGTTTTTGCTTTTGGCGCACTGCAGTTTTTTCATTCAGTAGCGTGCAATTATATCTTATACAGAAATTTATATAGTCACGCCACAGGTGGAATTGAAAGGTACTAAAAAGACAACTTTTTTTATACGGTGAAAACATAACAGATAGCGTGTTTTTTGCACTTTTGCCCTCAGTCCAGATTTGTTTGAAATAGGTCTGAATCAGCAATTTGTTTTGATTAGAGGAATTGAGATATGTAGCTGTGAATTTGCCGTCTGTAATAATAGACTTTCCTGAAAACTGTGTTCCAATACCTTCTCAAATTTTTATTATTTCTTAACATGGAGCCGATATACATTTAGGTGTGTGTAATGCGAGCAAAGATGGGGTGGTGAGCACATGGAGGTAAGGTGTTACCAGAGAAGGTGCTCCTTTCCAGTGTGGCAACAAAACCGCATTGCCAAGCGGTTGATCTCAAATGTGTTTGCAGGACCGTCAGGCCTGTCATCGCTGGGACTGTGGCCACTGTGAATCTCTAGTAATGAACAGCGTTCGCCTAATCTTCCTTCCGGAGCCGTTGTTTAATGCAACCTTCGCATCCTATAGGCGTTTATCAGTGTGGTCTGCACCATTCCGGCCTCAATGTCATCAATCAGCCCTCATCGTCATCCGTCCAACCATGAAGCTAAGGCAGGACCAAATGTCAACTCGTGTACCCACCCATGTGGATAATTCATTTTCTGAAGACCTCTTTGATGTACAAAAAGCTAGAGTTTGGGTCAGAAATGCATTTTACAAAGAATAAGAGGATGATTTAGTCTGCTCTGATGCCCTGTTTTTGTGTATCGTGATGGGTGTCCACTGTGAGAGTGATATGATATGAGAAGCACGCCACAGGTCAACTCGGCAAAAAATCCGTGCCGCTCGGTCCACTGCACACAACGCACCTTGCAGTCGCACCCTTGCTTGCTAGAGCCCGCAGCTTCTGGATGAATGGAATGTCAGGAACGACCAAGTCACTGTCGTTGATTGATGATGATGATGACATTGCGGCGATCCATCCTGTATTTTCACGACTAGAATTTGCTTGCGAGCGCTTTATCAGTGGACGAGCGGAGGTGTTCGATGATGGAGTAGTAGTCAATGCGGGTCCCGCCACTATAGAAAAAGGGAGATGGCTCATGGTCGCAGAATTCTGCGTAATATTCGATTCGCCAGGCCGACGGTCAGCGACAAAGACCCCGTCCTATTATCTCCATCAAAAAGGGTCTCTCGGACCTCTCAAGTTGGGCCTTCTTGGAGCTAAGTTCCTCTGATTCACCCAGCAGTGTGTTGTGATAGCGCCTTTGACACGTAATCGCATAAGTAGAGCACGAAACCTTAGTGTTGGTTTAACTGTGTACCAACATGTCTAGTCACATGCAGCGAATGCAATGAGTTGGAAATGGATAGGCAACACTTGGCAATATAAGGCCAGACGTACGCCGGGTCCTCCAACCACTGTCACACCCTCTGTTTCCCGCCTCCTCCATCTCCTCCTCCACTCACCAAGCGTTCCTCAGCTGCGCCATGTCTCTTCTCAGAGTCATAGATCAGGGATCAGCCTCCACTGTGTGTTCAGCCTCCTACTCGTCGCCCGTAGGACCACCATTGACACCAGAGACCCATCCTACTCCCTTGTTCTCCCTGCCAGTTTTGACTCGACCGGCACGCCGTTACAGCGGCCAGTTCTAGCGCCAGCTTCCTTCTGTCTAATGGGTTGTTGGGAGCAAGATTGAGAAAACACTTTTGACCCAAACCATCTGTGTCAAAGCCTAAAAAGCCTGAATTTCGGCAATTGCCCAGGCTTTTGTGGCCTTGGAAATGGTGCCTTTCCGTCTGGTGGGACGACAGATGGCTTCCGCCACGTCATGGCCCTCGCTGCCACTCCGAGCACAAATACAAGATGACCGAGCAGGTCAATTTCTTTTTTAGCCAAAAACAGCCGTCCCTGGCTGGCCAGCACGTGTTCAATCTAAAATTTCAGCGCGTTGTCTGCATCTGTTGTCCGGAAAAGTACATCTGACACCGACACAGGAACTCGTTAAGCTACGGGCCAAGGCCGCTATATCTCTGTGACAGCTCAACTGGTAGTGAGTCTGGAGTGGATTGTTCTTCTGGGGGTTGACGGGGCTCACAGGCTCGGCGCAACGTCTCTTCAAAACTGGAGGGGATGGTTGCAGGGCTCTTCCACCCAAGGTCCTATGGGTGGTCATCACGTGCCCAGAGAAAACCAAGCCGTTTTGATGTTTAATCTGGTTCTTGGAGACCGTCCCTCACACAGGTCATGAGCTGATGGATGGCGTTCTTCTCCGCAACGGGGACCGAGCGCTGGTCTGTGGTGGACAAGAACCTTGTGCTGGCAAGGTTGGTGTGCGATGAACGGGCGAAATCTGCTGGGCGCCACTTAAGATCGGTAGGCTGGAAGCACATCCTTGCCTTGGCACGATTGTTCATGAACAGCTGTCGTCCAGGAAATTTGTGTCTAAAGAGCTACCCGGGTCTGGACTGCCTGCTGAAGAAGGTTCGAGGTCTGAGTTGTCGCACTTCCGCCGTTCGACACCCTGCTTCGTTTTCACCTCCGCTGGCTGTGTGTGCAGCGTGTCTCAGCTCGGCACATCCCAGTTCTCAAACCGTCCTCTCTTGTTGACGTTGTGCAACATGCTGTGATGCCACCCTCACACATGCTTCCAGCGATTGTGTTGGCTATGCAGCGCCAAATGCCATTACGCTAGTAACACGAAAGTGACACATGGCTGAATCAAGCTCAGCGGTGCGGACCTCGGGGTGTTTGAGCCACCGAGAGTATGAGGCAGGAGAAAGAGCATCGCTGCTCAGACTATCCTTGCCAGTTTTGAGACTGCCACCAAAATGAGTCAGTGCGGACGATGCCCTTTGTGTCAGCATGAGCAATGTGGTTGATCTTAGTTTCTTGGAACGATCGCTGGGACACTCTGAAACATCAGGGTCCTGCCAGCGATGGAGGAGGTAGATGGGAACGATGCGGACCGGGAGACTTTCTCTCCGTCGAATCACAAGGACCGACAGTTTCACAATTTTAGATCTCGGTCTTTCATTAAGCAGTGGTTTCGGGGTCCAGGGCTAGTGCAAGGCAGGCGCCTCAGCTTCTCAGGGTGCATTCATCTCAGGCAAGTCAGGGCTCTGTGTTGAAGCTGTTGCCGGAGGAAGCGGGAGGAGGAGGAGGAAGAGGTATTTCCTAAGACACCGATGTTATGACGTCCCTGCTTGGAAAGAGGTTTGGCGCTGGAATTTGAGGCGGTCGAGGAGGAAGATGAGGAGATGAATTTTGCATAGTGCCCCTCGATCCCAGTGGCTTGGGAATTACAAGGCTCCATCTACTCACATGAGTGACTTGGATGCTCATTTCCTCCAACTGAATCCTCGAGCTATTGTGAAGGTATCAATATGAAACGCAAGAAACAGTTACTGGGTGGCCATCTGCTGGATTCCCCGTTACAAAACTTAAACTCAGCACTTTCCTTCTCCATCCCTCCAAATAGAGTGTAAAATGCAGGAAAATGGAGACTTGCTGATTGTTATCAGAACTAGGAGACATCTGTTGGTCTGCTTCAGTCTCTTCAAATGTCATGGTTTGAAGCAACGCCTGCGACGTTGACAGCAGTTATAGAGTGCCTCAAGTAGCCGTGTAGCTGGGGCTCTAGCTAGCAGCAGATCATGGTGGCAGTAAGCCTAAGGGATGACAATCTTTATTTACCACCTCACCAACTGCATGCTGTGTTGCAGGGCACACATACAAACACCCAGAGACCAGCTTAAGATCATGGTGCACGACTATCTGCGTACCATCAATACACCAAGTTTTTTTGTAGTGTGGGGTTCTGGACCCAATAGGACTTCTGGGTATCCTGATAAATGGACGTAATGGCCCGAGATGGCTCGCCACGCATATGAGGTGTTGTCGCCTGCCCCCAGCAGCCATGCGTCATATCTGAGCGGACCTTCAGCACAGCCGGGTTCGGAGTATTACAGCTACAAATCGCATCGGTCTTTCCACAGATAATGTGGTGTGTGTCTAGTGTGTGACTTTCATCAAGATGAAAATTCAGGCATTGGATCTCTGATGATGTTGTGGCCCAATGCAGAGGGTCATCGATAGTTGCTGGTTGTACACTGTGTAGACATTCTCTGCTTCAAAACAGAAATGGTCTCTGGAAAAATCTTTATTTTTAAATATGATCATTTCTTTCCTGCAATTTTTTTTCTCAATTCCAACAGTTCATTTTGTTGGTTTTGCTGTGAGGTGACTGTTAAAAGAGAACACAAGGTTTCGTGACAAAGACATACTCCCATTTACTCACTTCATCTTTACAATTTTCGCATTGTCAATGGTTTTGGGGTCGTGTTGCCTTCAGCAATTGTTGTTTTTAATAGTGGCTGTTAGAATGTAATTTTTATAATTTTGTTTGTGGTTCTATGATTTGCTGTGAGATACAGCCTATTAATCGTGGTCCTTTGGAACAGAATATGTGGCTTTTAAGTAGCATTTCCTCCCTCACAATTATTTAACAGTGTCACGGAGTGAATCATATTTATAATTTTTTGGCGGTTTGTTTGCTGTGTTGATATCAGCATTAATATATAGGTCTCTTTGGAACCAAGGTAATATTGGCTTTTAAGTGGCATTTCTCCCTCACAATTTGTTAACAGTGTGTCTGAGAAGTATTTGTCATCAGTTTTTTTGGGTTCATGCTGCGCATTGAATATGCAGCGCAATACATAACAGGTTCTCTATTCTCTAAAAGTTAATGTTGTTGTCTTATAGACCATTTTTTTTCTCATTTGTCAAAAGTGGCTCATAGGGTCTATGTTTTGAAATGTTTGGGGGGCTCATTTTGCTTGACATGTGTTGTTACTTACAGGTGCATGTGTTATAAAAGAAATGTGTTTTGTTTCTAACAACATTTTGTTTTTTAACATTGTGTCACAGAGTTGTCTCAAGGTGTGATGTGCGTGTTCAGAAACAGGAATAGGTACGGTCACTGAGTTAATGACACATGTTGCAAAATGACTTGTTTTTTGCAAGATCTTTAAACATAGGCTATCAATCCCTGTTTTGATATCATAAACCATTTACTAGACAATTAAAAAAGAGAAAACAAAGGACATTGGTGGGATTCCAATCTATTTTAATATGTGCTTTCTTGACTTAAACTACTAAAAAACTGGCATGTAGACAAAATAGCTGGTAAAAAAATTCCTCTGAATTGTACAATGGGAGGTACAGGAAACACGTTGAACAGATGTAGGTGTATTCACGACGGACATGAAGTGGATGGAGACGGACAGAGAACATAAGTTACAGTTAGACACAATTTCTCCAGCTCGTTGAGTAAAATTGAGAAAAGAATGCATAGCAAAAAGGGCACCTGGGTGTACACGAGCGTTAACCACCATATTTTCGCATGTGTGAAGCTCAATGGTCCGCTCTCATACGGAGGCGGCGCAAGCGGTCTACCTCCATGTCTTGAACTGTGTACTGAGTGAAGGCTGGAGTTCTCACACTTCCGATTCCACAATCCTCAGCACGTACAGGTTCTCATTGACTGTGTTGTTCATCAGGGCATCATTTTGTATACCTGTGTGTTAATAGATGTGTTGGACGCTGTGTGTGCCGTGTGTGTCTCTGTGACTGCACCCACTTGTAAAACCTTCGGCCTGGTCATACTGCGGTCCAGGAGCAGGTATAGTCAATGTGTTCCAGTGATGATACTATAGAATGGTGGTTGAAAGAGTCTGCTTTTTCGGGTCACTTTTTATCTAGGGGGTTCATGGTAGGTTTGGGGCTCATGCTGTTTGGGCCCAGGGGAACAAATATAGTCTATGTCCAGTAAAACTAAGAGTTTCGGTGGTTAAAGACTCCTCTTTTATCCGGCACTTTTTAATTTGGAGGTTGTTGTCAGGTTTGGGGCTCTTTCTGGGACCAGAGATCAGATATATGTCTATGTCACAGTGAATACTAAAATGGTGGTTTGAAAGATATACTCCCTGTTTCCGGCCTACCACTTTGTTTTGAATCTGGGGTCATGCAGGTTTGGGGTGTCAATGCTTTGGCCAGGACGATATAGTCTATGTCCAGTGAAATAAAATGGTGGTTGAAGAGATTCTTTTTTCCGGCTCTCTTTTTATTCTGGGGTGCGCACATGAGAATAGTGTCTCTGCGTTGACTAGGTACTATTGACAGACGTCTCGCAAAACTGTACACATTGCGTATTATGACTACAGAGGAATAGTGCTTCAGCACAGTGAGCCTGACTACCGCCAAACTGTACGACATAGCGCTAAACAACAGAGAATAGTGCTCGTAGCACCGAGGAACACTGTGACACCGCCAATCCTTAGACACACTATAGCTCTATGTAGACTACAGAGAATATGGGCTCAGCACAGGAACATGATACGCCAACTGTACACATAGCTCATATACTACAGTAGAATTGTCGTGACTTCATTACAGGAGCACTGACACGCCAACCGTACACATAGCTCTATGTTCTATAGAGAATAGTCTTCATGCACAGTTGAGCCTGACACCGCCAAACTGTACACATAGCTCTATACTAAGGAATAGTGCTCTAGCAAGGAGCCTGACAATGCCAACTGTCACATAGCTCTATACTTTTACAGAGAATAGTGGCTCCAGCCACAGGAACCTGACACCGCCAAATGTCATACAACTTAGCTCTTTATACTACAGAGAATTGTGCTCAGCCAGGGCCTGACACCGTCCAAACTGTTACACCATAGCTCTATACTACAGAGTAATAGAGCGAGCACAGGAGCCTGAACACCGCCAACTGTACATCATAGCTCTATACTGCAGAGAAGGAATAGTGCTCA
This sequence comes from Phyllomedusa bahiana, assembly GCA_025379985.1. NCBI lineage: Eukaryota > Metazoa > Chordata > Amphibia > Anura > Hylidae > Phyllomedusa > Phyllomedusa bahiana. The sequence continues at coordinate 24,965 of JAODAL010013252.1, forward strand.
GCACTGTGTGAGCCTGAGTCACTGCCAAACTGTTACACAAAGCTCTTATACTACAGAGGAAATAGTGCTCAGCACAGGAACCTGACACCGCCAAACCTTACACATAGCTATTTACTACAGAGGATATAGTGTCTTCTCAGCAACGATGGAGCCTGACACCGCCAAACTGTAACTACCTAGGCTCTGTACTACAGAGGAATAGTGCTCAGCACAGGAGCCTGACACGACGCGCTTTTTTCCAATACTGTCAGCATAGGCTTGCTATATACAGAGAATAGTGTCAGCACAGAAAGCCTGACACCGCCAAACTGTAAGACACATAGCTCTATACTGCAGAGAAAGAGTGCCTCGCAGCAAAGACAGCCTGGACTGACCACGCCACCCAAACTGTACACATAGCTCTTATACAGAATGAATAGTGCTCAGCACAGGAGCCCCTGACGCGTACCGCCAATACTGTGTACACATAGCTGTTTTAGATTACAGAGAAAAGTGCTCAGAAGGCTTTGGGGCTGTCATGCTGCGTTTCCAGGACAGGGATATTCAATGTCCAGTTCAAGTAAATGATGGTTCAAATCACTACTGTGCTGTCTGGGCACTTTTTAATTTGTTGGTTGTAGTGTGGTACAAGACAGGGATAGTGAATGGTGTTGTGTTTTTTTTTTCTGTGGTCTTTTATAAACTTAAGTGTGTAGCTATGATTGTAGCACGTTATCCATTTTGATGTTGTGGATGTTTTATTCCAGCTTCTCCAAACCTTGTTTGGGTGTTAAGATGTATGAAGGTGTTTTGTTGCCTCTCCCATGTTAGACTGTTTAATGGGTCACATCAGACTCAGTAATCGAATGCTCACTATCGGAAAAACCTTATCGATGGTGGCCGACTATCAACTATCGCACGATGTCGATAGCCCAACGGAATCGTCAACACTAGTGACCTCAATGTGAAATTGAAAGGGTGCAAAAAAATACCGATTATTAAACAGAAACATTAACATATAGTGTTTTTTGACTTTTGCACACCAGCTTTGTTCATTGACGCAGCTTCTACGTGTAATCTCTGTCAAAACTCGCAATTCTTTAATAGTACATAGGTGAATGAAAGGTGCAAAAAAGTAACGTGTTTTATACGCGAAACATAAAACAGATGTATATGTTTTTTTGTACTTTTGCTACTCCCAGCTTTGTTCATTGACGCAGCATCCACGTTAATCTTAAAACAGCATTTACTATAGTCCCAAAGGTGAATTTGAAAGGTGGCAAAAATACAGTGTGTTATGTTATAGTGCGAAAAACATAACTGTATACGTTGTTTTTAGACTTTTGGCCCGTTCAGATGTTTGTTGTTAGCAACTTGCGCGTGTGTTAAATTTGATTCCAGGCAATTTTGTTTTGATTAGAGGTTTTGTGAATAGCTTGTGATTTTGCCGTATTTTAATAAGTGTCTTCCAAAACTATTCCATAACCGTCTCTAAGAATTTTTATATTTCTGTTAAAACATGGAGTCGAAATGCTGGTGGGTAACGCGAGACAATAGAGGGGGTAGCTCATGGGAGGTAGAGGTACGAGAAGAGAAGGTGCTCCTTCTCAGTTGGCTGGCGTGAGTGCCAAGACGGCATTGCCAGCGGATCTGTTAAGTTGCAGGGACCGTCAGGGCCTGTCATCTGCTGGGTCCCGGGCATTGTGAATCGAAAGTATCGAACTTCGTCACCATTCTGTCTTCAAGTGTTATATGCACCTGCATTCTCAGCCAGTTTACCTCATCGTCTCCCAGTCACGGCAACCCAAAAATGTCGTATCAGCATCATTCAGCATCCGTCCAACATGAAGCAGCCCAAATGTTAACTCGTGTTTTCTATACCCACCCTGTGATATCGCTTTGGTCTGAAGACCTCTTACGATGACAAAATGCGGATTGGGGTCAGAAGGCATGTTAAAGATTCAAGAGGATGATTTAGTCTGCTTCTGCACGATCCATGTTACAGATGCCATCAGAAGGAGGTTGATGGAAGCCGGTCAATCGGCAAAAAAGATCCAGGGTGGCTTGGTTGGCAACGCCTTGCAGTGCCCCTTGCTTGTAGCCCGCAGCTTCTGGATGCAGAAAGTCAGGACGGACCAATTGTCACCCCCCTGTGTTGATGATGATGATGATGATCGACATTGTGTGGATCCATCCTGGTCTTTTTTTCCGCAGAATTGCTTGATGAGCGTTTCATTCAGTGGACAGAGGAGGAAGACGATGGCTGGTAGTGTGCCCTCCCCCCCCTCCCCCTCCCCCCCCCCCCTGCCCCCGCATAAATTACGGGTCCTCGCCACGCTGCATAAAAGGGATAGGGGCGGTCGCAGAAGTCCGCGATATGATTCCGCCAGTCGCCGACGGTCAGCGCAAACCCGCGCCTCGCTTATCGCCGTCAAAAAAGGTCCTAGGACCTCTCAAGCCCTGGGCCTTCTTTGAGAAGCTTGATTCGATACTAAGCTGTTGTCATATTCCGCCTTTGCTGTTAACGCGTTAGAAGTAGAGGCGAAGAACATTGTAGGTAGGTTAAACTACCACACAACATCTCTTGTCACATGCAGCGAATGCCATTGTAGTGAATTGGATGGGAAAACCACTTGGCCAAAAAAGGCCAGACCGACGGCAGGCCTCCAACCACTGTCTCTCCCTCTGTCTATACTGCCTCTCTTCTCTCCTCCGCCGACCACCAAGCGTTCATCAGCTGCCCATGTCTCTCAGAGTCATGATATGGGATCAGCGTGTCCGCGCTTCAGCCTCCCAAGTCGCCCCGAGACCACCAGCACACCGAGAGACCCATCCTACCCTTCTTCCTTCCGCCTAGGTTTGACGTGTCTCATGCACGCCGTACAGCAGGCCAGTCTGCAGCCAGCCTTCTGTCGTTCCAGGTTTTGGAGCAGGAAGAAGAAACACTTCTATCCCAGATAACATCCCAAAGCCAAAAAGCTCTGAATGTCGCGGCTATTGCACAGTGCTTGTTGGCCTATGGAATGTGTTGACCCTTTCCGTTGTGGTGGATCTGTCTAGGATGGGTTCTCGCCTCAGTCTCATGGCCGCCTCGCCTGCCCCTCAATACAGATGCCGAGAGGCATTTCTTTGCCAGAAAAAATCCGTCCCCTGCCATGCCAGCCACGTGTCATCTGAAAATTTCAAGTGCGTGTCTGCATTCTGTGTCCTGGAAATGTCCATCTCAGTGCACCGACTCACATGGACTAGTAAGCACGGCCAAGGCCGCTATGATCTCTGTGAACAGCTCACTGGTGTGAGCTGAGTGGTTGTCTCTGGGGTGTGGACGGTGGTTCTCAGGCTCGGCGCTTACGATCTTCAAAAACCTCAGGATGGTGCAGGGCTCTTTTCTCCGCCTAGGTCTTCTGGTGCATCTCACGTGCCCAGAGACCCCAGGCCATGTTGAAGAATTAATCTGCATCTTGGAGGACCAATCCACACTGTGCAGTGGTTTCAGGATGCTGTGGATCAGTGCCTCTCCGCAATCGAGTTCGATGCACTGGCTGGGTGACAAGAGCCTTGTGACCAGCATGGTGGTGTGCGATAACGGCGAAATATCTGCTGTCCGCCTTTAGTCGGTAGGTGGGAGCACATCCCTGTGCTGGCACGTTGTCTATAAAACCTCGTAGTCCAGATAATTTCTCTAAAGAGCTATCCCGGGTCTGGACTATGCCCGGCTGAATGAATGGTCTTCAAGGTTCTGAGTTGACTTCCGCCGTTCGCACCTGCTTCGTCATCGCCTGGCTGCGTTTGCGTGTGCGTTCGCTCGGCCTTGCCCTGTTTCAACCGTCATCATTGTGTGTAGCGTGGCAACACGCTGGAATTACCCCCTCCACATGCTAAGCGATTGTTGCGCGCAGCATGCGCGCAATTGCCATTTACGCAGTTACGAAGTCGACACATGGTCTCTTACAGAAGCGAGCGGCATGCGGACCTCTGGGGTTTTGAGCACAAGAGTGAGGCAGGGAAAGAGCTCTGCAAAGCATCCTTGCCAGTTTTGAAGAAGCCACCCAAAATGGTGCAGTGGTCGGTACGATGCCTTGTCTCAGCATGTGGAGTTTGTAGGTGTTCTTAGTTCTGGTGTTCACGATCTGTTGGCACTAGGTGAAACTTAGGTCCCGCCAGCGTCGGAGGAGGAGACAGGACAACAGATGCAGGACACGGAGCCTTGAGTTCCCGTCAAATCCACAAGGCCCCGACATGTTCTCTCGTTTTATCGGTTCTTTTTATTAGGGTAGTGGTTTCAGGGTCCAGAGTTAGTTGCAAGGCGGCACCTCAGGGGTGCATCATCTGAGGCTAAGTCAGGGCTGTGTTGAAGTGTGAGGAGGATTTGGAAGCGGAGGAGGAGGAGGAGGAATGTGAGGAGGGGAGGTATTCCTAGACACCAGACGTCCTGCTATTGGAAAGTAGGTGTGCGTTGAATTTGAGTGCAGATGAGGAAGATGTGTTTGTTAGTGCCCCTCAACCCAGGGCCTTGGGAACCTCAAGGCTCGCCATCTCTCACATGAGTGTTGGAGGCTCCAATTTCCTCAACATGATCTCGCTCATTAAGGGAGTGAAAAAATGAACAAACAGCTACTGGGTGAGCCACCTCTGGATCCCCGGTACAAAACAAAAACTCTGCACTTTCCTTCCACCCAGTTCCAAAATAGTAGTAGTAAAAATGAAGGAAATGGAGATCTTGTCTGATTGATTCTAGCTGGTCGACATCTGTTGCGTCTGCTTCAGGTTCTTTCATGTATGTCATGCGGTGGAACAACGCCAGCGACGTGTGACGCAGTAGGGTGCCAAGTAGCCGTTAGCGGCGCAGCGCAGCGGGCTCAGCGTGTGGCAGGCAAGGTGGTGCAGAAAAGCCTAATGGCGCGCGTAAGTCTTGGCAATGTCTGTGTGTTTTACCACCTATCAACGCATGCAATGCGGCCATCAGATACAACACACCAAGAGACAGTTTAGACTCTTGGTGCACGGACTTTATCTGCGTTTGTCTCAACACGTGCATGTTTTTGGTTGTGTTGAGTCTTGGTCCGGACCCAATAGACTTTCTGGGTATTCCTAAAAATGGTGACGAATGGCCGAGCTGGCTCACCACGCCATAGTGAGGCCCAGCAGCCAGCCAGTATATCTGGCGGACTCTTCAGTACAGCGGGAGGAGTCATTACATGAAGAAACGCATCCGGCTTTCCAAAGATTGTATTGTGATCGTTTGACTGTTTATCAGATTGATATCAGGCATGGATTCTTGATGATGTTGTTGGTCACCCAATGTGCCGAGGTCATTCAGATTATTAGTTGCTGGTCTACTTCAACATTGTCCCTGTCTCCAAACAGAATTTGTCCTCTTGAAAGAAAACTGTTATTTTACATATGATCATTTTCTTACTGCAATTTTTAATTCTCTCAATTCCTCAACAGTTCATTTTGCTGGTTTTTGGCTGTGAGGAGGTGACTAAAAGACACAAGGTTTCATTGACAATACCTTTTCCATTTACTCACTCATCTTTAAAATTTTTCACATTGTCATGTTTTGGGTCAGTGTTGCCTCACATGTTGTAACATGTGGCTGAGAAGTCATATTTATAATTTTTTGGGTGATGTTGCTGTGGATACAGACAGTAATCATGGTGTCCTTTGGACAGAAAGTGTGTGGCTACTAAGTGGCATTTCTCTCTTCACAATTGTATTACTCAGTGGATGTGAGAATGTCATATTATAATTTTTTGGGGTCATGTTCTGTGAGAATACCAGCAATAATCATGGTCCTTTGAACAGAAATGTGGCTTGTCTAAGTGGCATTTCTCCTTCACAATTTTGTTTGTAACAAGTGGGATGAAGCAGTCATTTTTATAATTTTTTGGGTCATGCTTTGTGTTGAAATGCTGCATTACGCTGTCGTCCTATTCTGTAAAGTAATGTTGTTTATAATAGGAAATTTGTTCTTCACAATGGTCAAAAGTGCTCATTGGGTCTAGTTTTTGAATTTTGGGGGGCATTTGCTGTGGACATGCAAGCTATACTACAGGTGTTCTATTCTAATAAATGGTTGTTTCTAATCAGACATTTGTTATTCACAATTGTTGTCAAGTGGCTCAAGGGTCCATTTTTTTTTTTTTTTTTTTTTTTTTTATTGGGGGCTTTTTTTGAAATTTTTGGGGGATTTTGCTGTTGACAATGCACAGCTATACTACAGGTCCTGTATTCTTAAAAAATTTTTGGTTGTCATCTTAACAGAAGAGTTCTTCGTTCCTCACAATTGTTACCAAGTGGCTCAAGGGTCATGCTTTGTAAATTTTGGATCGCGAATCTTTGTGTGTCATGCAGTCTCTATACTACAGTGCCTATTCTAAAAAAATGTTTTTTCTTATCAGACATTTGTTGTTCGCATCACAATTGTCCAAGTCAGTGGCTAAAGGGTCATGCTTTGAAGATTGGTGTGGCTGTGGAATTTTGCTGTGACATGCAGCTGTATTTGTCTACAGGTCCTGTATTCTAAAAATTTTTGTTTACTAACAGGACATTTGTCTTCACAATGGTCAGAATGGCCATCAAGGGGTGATGGGTGCTGTCAGAAACAGGAATAGGTTAGTGGAGACAATAGCTATCAATCCCTTTGATTGGTGATCAACCCATTTATACAATTAAAAAAAGAGAACAATGATCATTTCGCGTGGGATTCACATCCGGATTTTTAAAAATGTGTTTTTCTAGAGAATTTAAAGTACTATGTAATAGTGCTATGCATGTACGATCTATCATAGCTGTGTTATAATAATTTCCTCTGAATTGTACAAGGAGGTACAGGAAAATAACTTTGACACAGATGTAGGTTATATCAGAGGACATGGATTATGTGAGCACCGGACAGGATGAACAAGTACAGGAGACCATTTCCGTACCAGCACGTTGAGTTAAATGAGAAAAAGATGCAAAGGATATATAAAGGGCAACCTGGGTGTAACGTGAGCCGTAACAACCAGTGTTGTGTTTCCAAGTGAAGCTCAATTGGTCCACCACTCATACGGAGGGGCAGTAGCACTAGCCCATGGTATTGACTGTGTACCTGAGGAAGGTGGATCGTTTCTCACCACTCCGCTTCGCGCACTCTGCTTCAGCACGACAGTTTTGACCGGTGCTGCGTCATCAGGGCATTTTTAATCCTGGCATGTTTGTGAATGTGACGGAAGCCAGCCTGGGCTCTCACCGCACCCACTGTAACTCCGGGCCCTGGGTCATGTGTGTGGCTCCTAGAAAGGTATAAGTCTATGTCCAGTTCAACTAAATATGGTGGTTGAATGACTCGTGCTTTTTTCGGCACTCTATGTTAATGTGTGGGGTTGTGTCTTCGCGCAGGTTGGGGCTCATGCTGTGGCCCAGGACAGGCTTTAGTCAATGTCCAGTGAAACTAAAAATGGTGTTGAAAGACTCCTTTTTCCGGTCGTGCTTTTAAATGTGGGGGTCATGCAGGTTTTGGGGTGTCTCATGCTGTGTCTATTCCAGGACAGGGATATTCATGTCCAGTTCACGTAAGTTGATGGTTCAATCATACTGCCTTCTGGCACTTTTTAATTTGTGGGTGATGGCAGGTTTAAGGGTCCTGCTGTGGTTTTCAAGACAGGGTTAGTGAGATGGTTGTGTGTTTTTTTTTTTTTTTCTGTGGATGTTTATTACCTATGTGTGTTGTTCCTAAGATGTGTACATATCCAAGAGTCTGATGTTGTGGATGGTAATTCCAGCTTCTCCCAGCCCTGTTTGGGTGTAAGAATGAAAGGTTGGTTGTTTGTCTCCCATAGATTTAATGGTCATCGATCATAACTTCGACTGCCGACTATCGAAAAAAAAACCTTATCGATGGTGGCCGACTATCGACTATCGCCAGATGTCGATAGCCAACGTAATCGCTCAACACTAGTATCTACCATTATATGGTCACTGCATGGGGGTAATTTACAGTCATCAGAACGTGTGTACAATGGTATCTATCACTATATGGGCATTGTATGGAGGTACTATTGGTAGAAGTGTAATAGTTTATATCCAGGCACCGTTTGGGGCTTCTCCCAGCTCTCCTGGGTGCTGAATAGCCTCTCCAATGGTCAAGAGAGCTGGATGATGGCAAATCCCTCAATTAGCTTTTTTTCCTGAGCCATTACACAGGTGGGTGTAGTGGGCATGCCCTTGTGTGAAGGGGGTGTGGCTTAATTTAAATAGGATGTGGGCTATGAAAACTTTTATGGCAACACGCTATGCATGCCACAGCTCCTGGTCTCCCTGATGGCCACATTACCAAGTTGGCAAGGATGCCTTATGTGTCCATTCCTCCTTTAAATTGTGTTCCATTACATTTCATAGAAATATCCTCCACAGATTTTTACTTTATGCAGATTTTTCAAATAGGGATTTTGTATGCTTGCAATGTGGAAAAAAACTAGGTGAAATGTCACTAATTTTGCAGGTTGCATGCAGATTCCACATTGAATTTGCATTGGGTAGAAACAACAAGGATTATCTGCATTGAATTGGCCTAGTTAGCATTTTACTGCAGCAAAGTCTGCCACATAAAAAGTTTGACAAAAAATTTATGGATACCTCATACAGTTTCTAATGCAATCCATGACAGATTTTTTTTTTTTTGGACAGAAAAGTATGGAGTGTGCATGGGGCATAAAAATATTGGCTATTACTGTTGATACTTACAATTTCTACCAATTTAAGTATGTATGATCGATGTACAGAATATTTTAATTGGTATTCATACATTGTATCGATATCAGTGTGTCACTATAAACTTATTTGTCATAATTTTTGAATCGCTTTTGTCAAGTGATCTCAGTTCAGATAACAGTAAGATATAATTGCCACATGAACTTTGTTTATCTGTGTATATTAGCATCCACTGCAGACAGTCATGAAATTAATTATTATGGAGCAAAAACTATATCATGAACATCTTAGTAAGGAAATCAACTGGATTCTAATCTCTTCATAAAGTGAGTCATAACTGCTTGGGAAAATGGCTATATGCCTTTGTGGTTTTATGCTATAGGACTATTATGGTTAGATCTGTAGCAATAATTATTTGGCATATATAAGTTATTGCTGCAAGATATCTTATCTAAGAAGCAACTGAAAAAATTGAGATAATGTTCTGTGTTTGTGTCAGGTATGATAAACATTTAAATTGTCGCAATATGAAGGGACAAAATCCTCAATATATCTATTCTGTAGAATCAATCCCCGCTCTCCTCTGCAGCTCCTCCCACAACCATCTCCAAGACTTCTCCTGTGCATCCCCCATACTCTGGAACTCACTTCCACAACACATCAAACTCTCCGCCAACAGCAAAGGCTGTTTAGTATGCAACACCATATCTAGCCAAGCAATAGACTTACTGATTACAGGAAGTCAATATGCAATATAAAGCACATTGTACAATACCATCTAGCCAAGCAATAGACTTTATAATTAGAGGATAGTAATACAGACTCGATACTCACATTAGCGTTTTAGTAACCTTATCTAGCCAGGACCAGTTAGACATACGATTTAGAGGGAGAGCAAGGTAGATTCTACCTATAACACTATTAGAATCGTGACGTATATTTCTAGCCTATACCAGTAGACATACTGATTAGAGGAGATATGATATGTAACGCACTCTATCTCTATAAACACATGGTACAAAACCATATTTAACAAACCAAATGACTTATAGATTAGAGGAGAGCAACATACCTACATTACACTCAACAATACCATATGTCTGAGAAACCCAATGTAAAATGTAAAATTTTTTTAAAACTTACGTGAATTTTGTTTCTTTTTGCACTTTGTTTTTAAAGACTACAGAAAATCCATGCTTGATTCTGTTTAACTGTGGTTTTCATGTACTGGTTTGAGCGCTTTCTTGATAGAGCAGAAACCGTTCTGTTTATTGGAGTTTTTCAAAGAATTAGATATAATGCAGTTCCGCATACACATTTGCACTTCATAAAAGGATACAGATGTCAGAGTTGAGATTACAATTTAAGTACAATATGCTACATCTATATGCTGGGTTTGCCTTTTACAGACAAACCTAATCTTGGTGTTGTAATTAGAGATGGGCGAATCGCATCTAACAAAGTGGAATAATTCTGTTTAGAATTTTCTGGAAAACTTCTCGGTTCGGGACGAGTCGAAGATTGTGGTGGGACTTCGGTGTGAACGAAGTGTGCTTTTTGATTGTGTGATAAAATGCAGTGAGCTACATGGTCGCACGTTCATGGGGACAAAGCATTGCTGGGAGGAATGAAGGGAATAGCCTGTAATGCATGTGCAGAGATGAAGCCAACAGAGAACGGCGGGATTTCTGTGACGTCACCGCACTAATATAAGTCAGGGTGCTGAGCCAGGAGCTCACATCCTCTCACTGTGCCACAGGAAGGGTGCTGCCACGTGATACTCTTACTAAAGAATTAAATTTTTTATATAGCGATTTTTTGGGGGTGTCTCAGTTGTCCAGGATGTTCTCTTAATGTTCTTTTTCAAATTTTTTGGGGGGTATTGGATCTGAAATCCAGTGTGCGCCCACTGCAGCTGCATATAATTCAATACCCGTGGGATCAAAGCCAGTTCTGTTTTTTCATTTAAAGAAAAGCGTTTTTAAAATAAAATACCCTTCTTTTTTGGGCTCAAAACTATGCGAAAATTTTCACCCGGGGGTTAATTAAAACGTGTTTTGCTGGGTGCTACCCCCCAAAAAACCCTCTTTTTTCAACGCCAAAATATATAAATTTTTCCGTACCAATTCACAAGCAAAGGGTTAATTAAAACTGTATCTCTTTTTTGTGTGGCGTAGAAAACACGCAATTGTAAAAAACGCTACAAACTACAGTTTTGTGCACTCATTTTTTTGGCGCAATTTACATCCAGGGGTTAATTTAAACGTTTTTTGTGGTGTGCGACAAAAATAAAACCCCTTTTTCAATGCCAAAAAATTTTAAAATTTTTTTTTTTGTACCTAAATTTACAACAAAGGTTAAAACAAATTATCCCTTGTTTATGGGGAGAAAACACCAATTTTAACACCTACAAAGCATGGTTTGTGGGGGTCAATTCTTTTGGGAATTTACATCCAGGGGTTAATTAAGGTTTTTGTTTTGCTGGGGTCTGACAAAAATAAACCGTCTTTTTTTAACGCCAAAAAAATAAATTTTTTCCTGTTGCCTAATTATGTCCCGGGGTTAATTAAGCCCTTTTTTGGGTTTTTTCATTTAGTAAAACACACAGTTTTTTAAACGACACAAAAAAGTAAATTTTTTCCCGGCCATTTTGTGGAGTGCAATTTTATCCAAGGGTTTTCCAAACTTGTTACTGTGTTATTTGTAGTCAAAAAACGGTGATTTTATCATATACAGATATCATCATCAAACAGTGTCTGTATATTTTCAGAAAATACAGTATGTCAGACAGAGAGGTGCAGCTTCTGCACGAAAAAGAATAATAAACTACTGCGAGGTGGCCGTGGCACAAAACATCCTGGAACAAGCCCAGGTCGCAGCACAGCAAGGGGACGTCGCAGCAGGGGTCACTCGGTGGATGCACAATGCCACTGTCATCTAGTCGGCAGTGTGTTGTTTGCAACCCAAGGGTTCTTGATTGGTTGACTAGGTGATCCTCTTCTCGCCCAGATGACATTGACAAACCCCAGCAAGGAGTCGGTGGGAACCTCAGACACAAAAACCATTAGATGGCATGGCCGGGAGCGGGTCAGCTGGCCCTCAACCTGTTCCTCACCCGCCTCTGTCCCATCCAGTTCCTCTGCCAGAGATCTACTCATGTGGTCTGGGGCTCAGCGCCATATATAGCGAGATGAACAATTTGGGAGGGCAGTCAGCAGCTTACTTGCGCAGCGAAGAAATGGGGCCATTATCGCCTGCTTCTGCAGTTAGGCGGCAATTTATTGATGTGGAGAGTTGCATGGGATGTCATGTTGTGAGTAGGATCAGCCTCTGGTCATACCAAGACCTGTGATGAGGAATCAGGACGATGATACACAAATAAGATGATAATTTAGCCGAACGCACTTGGGGAGACCAAGGTGCAGGCAAGGGTTCATCATCGTCAGGAGAAGAGGACGTCAGCTTGCAGTAGGCAGCAGCTGCGCCAGCAAATGGGGTCGTGTGGCCGTGAGAGCAGGATAGCACCAGTGTGAGGTGGGAGCCAGAAGCGGCCCTCGGGCGTAAATAAAACCGCTGCGCAGGTTCCAAGAAGTAGCAGCACAGGGGCTTAGCGAGGCACGCGGCGGACATTAGTCACTCAGTGCAGAGCGTTGCCGGTAAAATCCGCATAATCGGTGGTGTGGCAGTTCTTTGCTAAGGACAAACGGAGGAGGTACCGAACATGGGTTTACGAGAATCTGTAGTGGCAACGAAAGTGAAGCGTGGCCAGGAGCTATCGTTGGCACCTCGGTCCCGGTCAACACATGAGAGCGTACATACCGGGGGCCTTGGTGAGCATACGTGGCTCAGATGTGGGGTCCATTCCTGCCGCCGCAGCAACAGCAGCGCCCAGTGGCACGCATGCCATTGCAGCCAGTCAGAGGCTCCTCCACCTCTGCTGATAGGAGAGCTGTTTCTCTTTGCATCATCTCCCGGTCCAGATGGCTCTCGCTCCTACGCTACCCATGGCGTTTAGCAGTCGTTCAGCGAGGGATTGCAATAGGAGTCAACAGTTATGTGTCACAACCATTCCTAAGGTGCAGAAGCGTCCGGTGCTCCTGTCCAAGTGTTGGTACTTCAGTCCCTCCCTTTCCAAATGGTGGACTCTGCACTATCAGAGGAAAATAATGGCTTGTGCCGAGCGAGATGGGAAGAGTTCAAGCACGAATTTCTTTATTCAAAAAATGCAGTACCAGCACTTCATAAATATTAGAACATAAGGTGGGCCAGTCCTTGAGGTTATTCGGTTTGTTCCCAAGGATGCACGGCAGCGCAGGACGACTGGCTGTACTTCGGTCCGGGCCAGTACATGTCCTTTACGCGGCCCACTGTGTGAGTGTGCTTCGCCAGCTCCCAGGCACACCAACACTTGGCAAGTGGAGACGACGCTTTCTCCTTCCACGTTGTCAAACTGCTGCACTGCGCCAATGGTACCGCCTCATCCTCTCCACACCCACCACCATCTCAGCCTCACACCAAGTACTGTGCTCCATCATACCACATGTGTAGGGCTCAGCGGTCTGCCAGTTCTACACCTGGGCTTGACCTCGAGCGACGAAGTCACTGTCCGCGTCATGCACGCAAGAAATCGATTGTGTGGCTTTCTCCGCGCCAATAGCAAATCGGAAACCATGGTGACGGACGCAATGGGAGGAAATGGTGTCCGCGATGCACGAGGAGGGATGGTCATGCGCCCTGCATGGCCGCATGTGTCTCAATCTGGTTGTGAAAAGGTTCCTGAAGTCTTCCACCGATCTTCTAGAAATTCTGAAATGGCCAGGAATACTGTGCATGCATTTATCCATTCGTACAAAGCCAGAGAACACCTCCTCGAGTTGCAGCGGCAGAACGGCTCCCCAACACACTCTGATATGCGATATTTCCACCCGCTGGAATTCCAGCCTGCACATGTGGAACGACTGTATGAACAGAGAAAGGCAATTAACTGATTTTTTTGTGATCAGGCGAACGAAGTATCACCTGTGTAACTTTGATGTCAGCAGTGGCAGCTCATGCGTGACACTGCCGATTGTTGAGGCCATTCGAGGAGGCGTCGTTATTTGTCAGTCGCCAGGACTCATGGGATGGAAGAATAACGTCATTCACTGCTTCCTGTTCCATGGAACTGATGCTAAAAAATCTGTCTGGGCAGGGGACTGGAGACGTGGCGACCAATCTCGTGGCCTAAGAGTCCGTGGGGACTGAAATGGAGGAGGAGGAGGAAGGACAATGGAGCAGAAGCATTGTCTGGTGGAAATTAGTGGATTTTCTACCAGTGACAAGAGAGGAGGAGCAGGAGCAAGTGGAGGAGGTGGATGGAGATGAGGAAGATGGGCAGTGACCCCAAGCACCGTGGCAGTATACAGTGGATGTGGAGGCAGGGAGCCCCTCGGTGTCACTTGTGACGATGGCCCGTCAGCATGCTGATTTGCTGGCTAGTGCACAGCGAATAGTCAGCATCGGAGAGGGATGACTTTGGTCTCCACACCTATTGGACCCTCGCATCACCGGTCCAAATCTGGGAGCCTTTTTTTACCCAGCTATTGAGAGGGATGACAAACTCAAATACATATAGGGAAATCATCCGTAACTCAGGTGGACAGCTGACTATGTGCAGCATCGTCCTCCTCTGACAGGTTGGGACCGGGGGGTTCTCAGCGCTCCAGTACTACTGCCGCGGGCTGCTGAGGGAAGGTGGGGGGGTAGGAGCAGTACAGCTCAATCAGTAGTAACCAAGTCTGGAGTCACTGATGAGCAGCTTCCTTCACCCGCCTAGTGGAGGCGGGCAGTCGCCAGCAGCCAGCAAGCAGACCTGGAGCAGTCCCTGAACCAAAGGTTGTAGGACTAACTTGGACAGCACTCTGCCACCTCAGTTAGAAGATCCGCTGGACTACTGGGCAGCCAAACTGGATGTGTGGCCGCAACTTGCCGAGTTTGCAGTGAAGATCTGTTCCTGCCCGCCAGTAGTGTGGCATCAGGTGCGGCAGGGGCATCGTTACCCAAAGGGAGAAACCGCTTGTCCACGGGAAATGTGGAATGGACTGACCTTTGTCAAGATGGAATCAGATTGGATCGGCAATGATTTCCACACACAAATGCCCTTAGGCGGTCAGTCTGGGTTCAAACTACCTGCCTCAGCCACTATTCTGATGCCCGCCACCCGCCTGATGCCACCTCTGCTGACAGTTTCTCCATCTGCCTACCACCAATCGTTTACCAGGGATGGTATTGCCACCCCACCCTTCACCTCTGTAATGTGCCCTCTATGACTCATGCTGCTGCTGCTGTTGCTGTGACACCACATGTGTATTGTGCCACTGTATGACTCAGGTGTCTCGCTGTGGCTGCTGGCCATGTCCTCCACACTATGTCATTGTGCCACTGCCTGACCTCTTGTTGCTGCCTGCAGTGACATCAGCTTCTGTCCTTATGTGCCACTTGTGGCTTCCTCCTGTTTTTCCACCTCCAGAATTGTATTGTGCACTCTCTGACTTCAGGCTGCTGCTGTGACTCCTAGCCGTGCCCTCCACACTGTGTTCATTGTGCCAATGCCTGAACTTCAATGCTGCTGCCGCGTGACTCCGTCTCTCAGTCATATGTACCATTCTGTGGCTTACTCCGTTTTTGCTCCTCCAGAATGTCACTGTGCCACTGCCTGATCTATGCTGCTGCTGTTCGTGACCTAAACACTGCGTTGATTGTGCCACTCTGTGGCCTAATACTGTTTGCCGCCTCCAGATGTCATTGTGCCACTGCCTGATCTCATACTGCTGCGCCGTGACCTCCACACTGTGGATTGTGCCAACTCTGTGGCATAATTACTGTTTACGCCGCTACAGAATCGTCATTTTGCCCACTGCCTGATCTCATACTGCTAGCCGCCGATGTCCTCCACACTGTGTGATTGTGCACTCTGTGGCATAATACTGTTTTGCCGCATCCAGAATGTCAGTGTGCCACTGCCTGACTCATATGCTGCGCCGTGACTCCGCTTCAGTCATTGTGCCACTCTGTGGCTTCCTCGTCGTTTTGCCACTCCAAGAATGTCATTGTGCACTGCCTGACCTCTTACCTGCTGTAGGTGACCTCCGCTTCAGTCATTGTGCCACTCTGTGGCTTCCTCGTGTTTTGCAAACCTCCAGTATGTTCATTGTTGCCACTGCCTGACCTCATGTGCCTGTGGCTGCCACCGTCACTCACACTCTGATCAACTAATGTTGCCACTGAGCTGCTCAAGCTTGTTTTTTCCAGCATTTTGCTGGCATGACTTTATCAGATACATTCCCGCTTGAGTTTTTTGGTCTGTTTTGCCCTCTTATTGGCCCAGGGAATTTTATAGTGAAGCGATTTTTAGTGCTGCGTCAGTCATCTGCGTGGCAATACAAATACACAACATTGTATGAAGACCAAACCAAAGCTCCCTCTGCATATTTAAGCATGCGCACAACGTTCTAACAGCACCCTCGCAGGCTACTGTGCAGCCTGGAAATAGCTGCTTTTTTTAACGCGATTCGTGCCGAGTATATTCGGAACGAATACAAATTTTTGCGGAAATTCGGCGACGTTGGACGATTCGAAATTTTTGAGAAATTACGCCCATCTCTAGTTGTAATTTGGGGTATGGGCGAATTTCTCAAAATATTCGAGTCTGTCACTTTGGCCGAATTTCTCGACCAAACTTTAATTTCTTTCCGAATTACTTCGTTTTTTCTCTTTTTTTTTTTATGTGTGATTTTTAGGCACGAATTGCGTTAAAAAAAGCAGCTCGATTTCCAGGGCTGCACAGAGCCTGCAGGGTGATGTAGGAACGTTTGTGCCATGCTTAAATTTGCAGAGGGTGCTTGGTTTGGTCTTATACATGTTGTGTTTTAGTATAACACGCAGTATGACTGCCGCCCGCTATTAGATCGCTTCACTATAAAATTCCTGGGCACTTATGAGGGCAAAAAAATGACCAAAAAACTCAAGCGGGAATGTAGGCCTGGATAATAGTCATGCCAGCGAATTGCTGGAAAAAAAACAAGCTAGAGCTAGGTGGCAAACATTAGTGGACAGAGTGTGGGAATGGTGACGGCGGCAGCCACAGCTAGCATGAGGTCACGCAGTGGCACAATGTCATTCTGGAGGTGGCACCAAAAACTCGAGGAAGCCACAGAGTGGCACAATAACTGGAGGGAGGTCACGCGGCAGACAGTATGAGGTCAGGCAGAGGCACAGTGTCATCTCTGGAGGCGGCAAAACAGTATTAGGCCACAGCTAGTGGCAACAATGATACAGTGTGGAGGTCTACGACACAGCAGCCAGCATGAGATCAGCAAGTGGACATTGACATTCTGGAGGGGCCAAAACAGTATTAGGCCCACAGAAGTGGCACTACAATCACACAGTGTGGATGTCTCGGCGGCAGCAGTTACTGAGATCAGGCAGTGGCCACAGTGACCATTCTGGAGTCGGCTTAAACAGTTTTAGGCAACAGAGTGGCACAATCACACAGTTGTGGAGGTCACTGGCGGGCGGCAGCAGTATGAGATCAGGCAGTGGCACAATGACACATTCTGGTGGCGGCAAAAGTAGTAGGCCACAGAGTGGCACAAACACAATGTGGAGGTCACGCGCGTGGCAGAAGAAGTATGAGATCAGGCAGTGGCACAATTGACATTCTGGTGTGGAAAAACAGGAGGGAAGCCACAGAAGTGGCACAATGAATGAGAGCGGATGTCACGGAGGCCAGCAAGCATGGGTCAGGTAGTGGCCACAATGACACTGTGTGGAGGACATGCAGCAGCCACTGGCAGCAGCCAATGAGGTCAGCACGGTGGACACAAATGACACAGTGTGGATGTCACAAGGCATACAGCAACAGCAGCATGAGGTCATAGAGTGGCTCATGACAGAGTGTTGAGGTTGGTGAAAATAACCCAGTCCATGTACAAGATGGTGGAAGGCAGTGGAGAAGAAACTGAGTCAGCAGATGGTGTGGCATCAGGAGGGGGTGGCGGCATCAGAATAGTGGACTGAGGTAGTTGAACCAGAATCGACGCCTAAGGCATGGTGTGTGGAAATCCTGGGCAGGATCCAGCCTGATTATCTTGACAAAGGTCAATCGTTCCAATTTCCCATGGACAAGCGGTTCCCTTGGGGTGGTAACGATGGCCCCCGCCGCACTGAACACCGGCTCTGATGCCACACTACTGGCTGGGCAGGATAAGCTTCTCCACTGCGCAAACTCGTAAACGGTTGCGGCCACACATTTCCAGTTGGGTGCCCAGTAGTCCAAGCGGATCTTCTAATGAGGTGGCAGAGTGCTTTCCAAGTAGGCCACAACCTGATTGTTCAGGGACTGCTCAGGTCCTGCTGTGCTGCTGCTGTGCGAGATTGCCCTCTCACTTGGGGGTGAAGGATGTCTGTAATCAGTGACTCAGACTTTAGGTTACTACTGATGGCGTGGTATGCTCCACCCCCCACCTTCCCCCTGCAAGCGCGGGCAAGTTAGTACGGGAGCGTCTGAGGAAGCCCCCAGGTCAGACCCTGTCAGAGGAGGGACGATCGCTGCACACATAGGCAGGCGGAAACTGATTACGGTAGGATTTCCCTATAGTATTTGAGTGTGTCTTCCCTCTCAATAGCCTGGGAATAAAGGCTCCCAATTTTTTTTCTTTTTTTGGACCAGTAGTGTGGGTCCAATAGGATGGAGGAAGAGCCCAGAAGTCATTCCCTCTGCGGATGCCTGACTATTCAGGCTGTCACTAGCCAGGCAAATAAAGCATGCTGCGGGCCATCTGCACAGTGATCCGTGGGGCTCCCTGCCTCCATTTCACCTGTATACTGCCACGGTGCTTGGGGGGATCATGCCTCATCTTCCTCATCTCATTCCACTTCCTCCTGCTGCTCCTGACTCCTCCTCTCTTGTCACATGGGTTTTGAAAATCCACATCATTTCACCAGACAATGTTTCTGTCCAATGTCCTACTCTCTCTCTCGTCCATTTCAAGTCCCAACGGACTCATGGGCCACGAGATGTAGTCGCACGTTTCCAGTCCCCTGCCCAGACAGATTTTTCGAGCATTCTGTTCCAGGAATGAAGCAGTGGAATGACGTTATTCATCCCGTAGTCCTGGCGATTGACAAATATGTCGCACTCCTCGAAAATGGCCTCAATAAACGGCAGGTGTCCACGCATGTGCTGCCACTGGCTGACATCAAAGTTACACAGGAGGAGTCTTCTGGTCTGCCTAGGTTCATCAAAAAAATCGTTAATGGCCTTTCTTGTTCATACAGTCGGTCTAACATGTTACAGGCTGAAATCAGCGGGGTGGAAACATCAGGCATATCCAGAGTGGTTGGGGGAAGGCCATTCTGCACTGCAATTAGAGGGAGGGTGTTCCTGGCTTTGTACGATTGGATAAAGGTGCATGCTCAGCTTCCTGGCCATTTTTTGTGTTCCCCAGATTGTTCTGAAGTATCAGGTGGTAGACTTCAGGAACCTTTCACAACCAGATTGAACACATGCGCCTATGCAGGGCGAATGGACCATCCCTCCTCGGTTGCAGCGCGGACACATTGTTCCTCCCATTGTCCGTCATCATGGTTCCGATTCTGCAGTTGGCACGGAAAGAAAGCACACATACGATTTCTTGATGCATGCACGCGGAGGCAGTTCTCCCCTGTGTGGACATTCGTTCGCCGAGGCAGCCAGGTGTAGAACTGCGTGACACTCGCTGTGCCCTACACATGTCGGTATTGATGGAGCAGTACTTGTGTAGCTGAGATGGTGGTGGTGGTGGAGGAGGAGGAGGCGGACATTGGCGCAGGTGGCAGCAGTTATGTACAACGTGGAGGAGAATGCGTGCGTTCTCCGGTTCAAGTTGTTGGTGTGTTGCTGGGCTGGAAGACATTCCACCCCAGTGGGCCGTTAGTAAGGACATGTACTGGACCCTATGACCGTAGTTACAGCTCCAGATCGTCCGCAGCTGACCGTTGCACCGTGGAACAAAACGCGATAAGATCAAGGACTGACCAACCTTCTGTTCTACATATTTATGAAGTGCTGGATTTACTGCCTTTTTGGAAAAGAAATTACGGCTTGGAAACCCTCATCTCGGTCGGACACAAGCACATTAGTTCTTCTGAAACAGTGCAGAGTCCACATTTGGAAAGGGAGGGAGCTGGCTAGTACCAACACGTTGGACAGGGAGCACCGGTCAGGCTTGCTGCACCCTGTAGGATGGGTTGGACGCATTCTGATTGTCTCTTTTGCATTCGCTCCTCGCTGATCGATTGTGGGCGCCATGATAGCGAGGAGCAGGAAGGAGCATCTGGACAGGGAGATGATGTCAAGAGAAACAAGCTCCCTTCTGAGAGGTGGTGGAGCTTCTCTGGCTGCAATGGACATGCGTTGCCACTGGGCGGCGTGCTGCTTGCTGCTGTTGCTGCAGGCTGGCAAGGATGGACCACTACAATGAGCCATGTTTTTCCTAGTGCCAGGAAGATGCGTGATACGCTGGCTGTGTTGACGCCAGGGCCGTGGTGCCCAACGAATTGCTACCCTGTGCATCGCTTCACTTTCTGCCCAAATGATTCTACATAAACCCATAATGGCTCCTCGGTGTCTTCGCAAAGAACTTCCACACCGTCGAGTATCGGAGTTTACAGCCAACGCCTCCGCACCTTTTTTATTGGGAGTTGGGATGACTTTGCCGCCGCTGCTCGCTTAGCCCTGTGCTAGCTACTTTCTTTGGAACCTGCGAAGCGGGTTTTTTTCCCCGTGGCCGCTTGGTACCGACTTCACACTTCTGCTATCTGCTGACGCACGGCCACACGACCCACTTGCTGCTGCGCTGCTTGCCTGAAGCGCAGCTGACGCCCTCTTTCTGTCGATGATGAGCCCCCTTGCCTCACCGTTGTTCTCCCAAGTAGCGGTCGGCTACATCATCATCTATTTGTGTTTCATTGTCAACTGCTGTCCTCGTCACCGGTCTTGGTATGCCGAGGCTGACATCTCCACCAACATGACCTCCAATGCCATTCGTCCACATCTATAATTTGCGCCTACTGCAAGAAGCAGGCGAGATAGTATTGGCCCGCCATTTTCTTCGCTGCACCAAGTAGCTGCTGCTGCCCTCCTCAAAATTGTTCTCCTCGCTATATAGTGGCGCTGAGCCAGACCACATAGTTGATCTCTGGCTGAGGGAACCGGATGGGACAGAGGGGGCTGAGGCAGGAGGTGAGGGACCGCTCGCTGACCCGCTCCAGGGGCCATGCCAACTAATGGTTGTGTTTAGAGCTTCCCCCGACTCTTGGTGCGGGTGTGTCAGATGTCATTCTGGGAGAAGAGGATGACCTAGTCAACCATCAAAGAACCCTTGGGTTGCCTGAACCAACACCACGGCCGACTAGATGACTGCGGCAGTTGTGGCCTCACCGAGTGGACCCTGCTGCGACGTCCCCTTGCTGTGCTGCGACCTGGGCCTGTTCGAGGACATGTTTTGTGCCATTGCCACTCGCAGGTGAAGAGCCTGCCACCTATCTGTCTGACATATGTTTGTTATTAAATGTACAGACACTGTGTGATGATGATATCTGTATATGATAACATATACACCCTGTTTTTGGACTCCAAATGAACCCAGTAACAAGCTTGGGTTAACCTTGGATATAATTGCGCTCTCCACAAATGGCCAGGAAAAAATTTACTTGTATGTGTGTTGTTTAAAAACACTGTATGTTTTACTAATGTAAAAGCACAAACAGGCCTAATAAACCTCTCGGACATGCAATTAGGCTACAGGAAAAATGTATTATATTTTGTCAGTTGAAATAAATATGGAAGGTTTATTTTTGTCAGCACACCAGCAAAACAATGCTTAATAACCTTCTGGACGTAATTGCGCCCAAAGAATTGAGCCCCACAAATAAGTAGCTTTGTATGCGTAGTTACTATTGCGTGGTTTTCTACGCCAAACAACAAGAGATACAGTGGTATAACCTTTGGCTTGTGATATAGGCTACAGGGAAAAAATTTATGTATTTTGGCGGTTGAAACAAGACCGGTTTATTTTTTGTCAGCACACAGCAAAAAACGCTTAATTTACCCCTGGATTAAAATTGCGCCCCAAAGAATTGAGCCCTCAAAATGTAACTTTGTAGCGTGTTACAATTGCAATGTTATTCTACGCCACACAACAGAGATACAGTTGTAATTAACCCTTTGCTTGTGAATTAGGTACACGGAAAAAATTTTATATATTTTGGGCGTTTGAAAAAGTCGGTTTCTTGGGAAGCACACCAGCAAAACAACTGCTTAAATTAACCCCTGGATGTAAATTGCGACCAAAGTATTGAGCCGCACAAACTAGTAGCTTGTAGCGTGTTACAATTGCGTGTTTTCTATGTCACACAAACAGAGATACAGTTGTAAAAAGAACTTTGCTTGTGTATTAGGCTACAGGAAAAATTTATATATTTTGGCGTTGAAAAAGGACGTTTTTTTTTTGTCAGACAACACCAGCAAAAAACAAGCTTATTTAAACCTCTGGATTTAAATTGCGCCAAGAGTTGAAGCCCCACAGACTAGTAGCTTGTTAGCGTGTTAAACATTGCGTTTTTTCTACGCCACACAACACAAGAGATACAGTTGTAATTAAATCCTCTTTGCTTGTGAATTAGGCTGCGGGAAAAATTTATTATATTTGGCGTTGAATAAATTCGGTTTAATTTTTGCAGCACAGACAGCAAAACAACGCTTAATTAACCCCTGATGTAAATTGCGCCAAAGAATTGAGCCGCACAAATAGTAGTTTTTGTAGCGTGTGTTACAATTGCGTGTTTTTCTACGCCACACGACAAGAGTTACAGTTTTTAATTAACCTTTGCTTGTGAATTAGGTACAGGAAAAATTTATTATTTTTGGCCTTGAAACAAAGACGGTTTTTGGGGTCAGCACACGCCAGCTCTAAAACAACGTTTTAAATAACCCATGGATGTAAATTGCCCCAGAGAATTGAGCCCCACAAATTAGTAGCTTTGTTGCGTGTTAACTATTGGTGTTTTCTACGTCACACATCAGAGATCAGTTGTAAATGAACCTTTGCTTGTGAATTAGGTACAGGAAAAAATTTATATATTTTGGCCGTTGGAAAGAAGACTGTTTCTTGGAGTCAGCACACCAGCAAACAATGCTATTAATTACTCCTGGATGTAAAGCGCAATAGAATTGAGCAGCCCAAAATGAAGTGGTATTTTGTATTGTAAAAACGCTGTTCTTTTAAATTGAATACAATCAGGAATGGCTTGATCCCACTTTAATATTGAATGTATATGCAGCCTGCAGTGGACGCAACACTGGGATTTCAGATCAATTCCCCCAAAAAATTTGATATAGAAATTAAGAGAACAGTCTCTGAGCGCAAGCTGAGAAACCCACAGAAATTGCTATATAAAAAATCAGTTCTTCAGTAAAGAGCTATCAGCCGCGGAGCACCTGCCCTGATGAGCACAGTGAGAGGAGTGTGAGCTCGGCGTCGCGCCCGCGACGCCTGTGGACTTATGATAGTTGCGCGTGACGTCTCAAATCCCGCGGTCTCTGATTGGCTTCACCTCTGGCACATGTCATGCAGGCTTATGAACTTTTTTTCATCCCAGAGTGCTTTGCCCCATGTAGGCGCCATGTGCTTCGCAGCCATTTTATCAATCAAAAGCACACTTTGTTCACACGAAGTTACCCCAAAGTTCGACTTCGTTCACGAACAGAAGTTTTCCTGAAATTCTAAACGAATTCCACTTCGTTAGAATCGATTCGTCCATCTCTAGGTTGTATTCTTAAATTTAACACCTTGCATTTGAAACTTGCAGATTTGCCAGATTGAACAGCAAGACAAAAGCTTTCTGCAAGGATCTGTGACTGGTTAGGGTAACTACAATGCTTGATAAGTTTGCCCGATTTTATCAGTTTCTGAGGCACAGATACTTAAGAATTATCGTTAAAATTATGAAAATTTTCTGATATGTATAGGCCATTTCCATCACACCTCATGCCATTATACTTTGAAATACTTTTTTTTAATCAACTAATAAAGATTATGGAAAAATAAAGCAAGATAAATAAATTTTCAAAGCATTTGTGCACATTATACTGCATTTGCATATCTAAACAGGATTGAATGCACAAGAATAGAAAAGACTGCTCATGTACAAAGAACATATAAGTACATAAAGAGAATTAACACGTTCAACCAATTTATCCACTAGTAGCAATGTATAAATCTTTGTTATATAAAGTTCAAGTACAAATTGTTCTGTACAATTGTTCAATTACAAATGGTCTCTATACATCCCACAGGCACAAACTCAGGGAAGGGAAGCAATTGACATTAAAGTACCATATACCGGTTTATACAATTAAATCACAGGTCTACTAAGGGCTAGGTATACATCATAAGCTAATTCCTGAATAATATTTATCAGCTGATTTCACTCATGTATCCCATACTTTATTAAATTTAGAAGTGCATTTTCTTTGCAGAAAGATCTATTTCTTAAGAGGAAATGTGTTATTAGCCTAATTCAACCAATCAGTAAAATAAGACATCCTATGGGAGAGCCAATCCTTAGCATTGACCTTTTTTACATAAAAAATTGTTTCTACCGAAAATAATTAGGAGTATTTAGACTCAAAAAGTTCAGGGTCTGGTAAAAGACAGGTACCAGAGAGCTCATTTTATCATTTAGGAATTTGACAATCTGTTTCCAGAACCCTACAACTGTAGGGCAGGACCAATAGGATCAATAAATGATCCTGAGGCAGTGCCACATTTTTGACATACATATTGGAACCCTGGTTTGAATTTGCTGCGTTGTCTCATAGAGTAATACGCTCTATGTAGAATAAAGAGCTGGGTTAGTCTTTCATTATAATTGAATGATGTTGCATAAGGAGAGGAGATGGCCCTTGACCATTCTTTGTCTGTGGAATTACCTTAATCAGCCTCTTACCTATTACGAAGCTCACTAATTTGGGTTCCCTATCATCATTACTGTCACGTCCGTGCCATTTAGCCCTGGTCGCTAGCCACGGCCGCGGCGATCATAACTGCGACCTTGCCGCCTTTGTGTGAGCACTTCCCTGTAGCCTCATATCTCGATTGATTTCTGGTCGACGCCTTGGCCAGAAATCCTCCAGCACTCATAGGGGTTAATCAGCTCTCTGGATTGACAGGTTCTTCCACCTATCCTAGCTCCTCTACTTCCACCCTTTTCCTATATATAGCCACTGCTTCCTCTTCTCATGCCTGCTATACTGCTTGCCTTTATAGTTAGCCTGTCCTATTGTCGTTTCTCTGTGCTACTGATCTCTGCTTTGTTTCTGGTTTCTCCCTTTGCCTCACGAGTCTGTACCGCGCTGCCTGCCCTGTTATTGACTGGGACCGTCCCACTACGACTTTTGTGTTCTTAGTTTGTTTGTCTTTGTGTGTGCACTCTGCTCAGTGTAGCCTTGAGTCTTCAGGTTGGGGCCGGCCTGTTAAGGAGTCAGGTTCCCCAAAAGGCAGGGACAGAGGCTGGGATCAGTGTCAGGGCCCCACTTGTCCGTGTCTTGTGTGCATCCCTGACCATCCCTAACAATTACACTTTGAAATACCTTTAAAAATATATTCAAATATATACCCTAGCCACAGGTTTTCATAGATTAAATATAGTCGAGTTGCAGCCTACCTTGGTCTGTTTAAATTGCTGAATTTTATTTCAAAATTTTTATCAAACTAAAATAGGCCAAACATAGTCACGAGTAGATTCTGTTTGTCCTAATAAAGTCTATGGCTACATTGCAGTATTTGAATACATTTTTAAACATATTCCTACTTTTACCTTTAGTAAAGGGCTAAACATGATCCGATTGGCCTCTTGACTGTTTGGCTATTTGGTTTAGCTTTGTTTCTTTAGATCAGGACTGGAATATGGAATATGTGACTGCAGCATACCATTATCGATAACAGTATAAAGTGGTGTAAATATGGATGAAACTACATCCATAGCAGTACTAGCCATAGTATATGGGAAACCTGGACTAGACACAGTGTCCAGCAATAAACAGTGTTAAAACATTTTCACAAGGTGTGGTGGCTGCAAGTGAGTTCAGGATGGAAAAGGAAGATGCATGTGCAGCCAAGAGAGTATAGCAATTTCAACCTCCTCTAAACATTGTAGAAGCCAGCAGTGGCAGAGAAGGCAGTAGTGCAAGCATAGCAAACGTCAATAACAAACAAGCATACAGGGCCCTATTTGAAATTAAATGTATGTATTAGTAAAATTGTCTTCCCCTAGCAACCAATCAGTGCCTAGCTTTAATTTTTAAAACTCCTAAAAATAAAAATCTGAGCTATGATTGGTTGCTATGGGCAACAAAAGGCAGTTTTACTGTTATTTTTCATAAATAAGGGCCATAGTGTCAGTTCATGGAGAGGGGCAAGTTCTGCTTCTACCAGTATCCAATAGCATCTCTAACCTCTGCCATTAAATTCATATATCAATTATATACAATATAGTACTGTGTAAAAGTTTAAGTAGGTGCCAAAAAAATGCTAAAACATTAGAATGCTTTTAAAAATAGTTAATAGTTTATTTTTTGATCAATTAAGAAGAAGCTAAATTAATTAACAAAAGAGAAATTAACAAAAGAGAAATCAAAATAAAATAAATAATTGGTGTGATCACCATTTGTCTTCAAAACAGCATCAGTTACTTTATGTACTTGCACACAGTTTTTGAATGAACTTGTCGGGGAGGTTGTTCCAAATATCTTGGAGAAGTAACCAAAGATCTTCTGTGGATGTAGGCTTTAACCCCTTTATGTGTACTAACATTTATGGACATTCTTTGCTTGCAAATTCACAAACACTTTATTAGGAAGAGGAACTTCAGCCTTGGTGGTTACATGAAATATATCTAAGGCTAGTAGGCTTGGATAGATTTGAAATCTAAGTACTGTGTAACAGTTGATTCTGGCAGTTTTGATGTTGTAATAATTACAAAATGCTTAACTTTCTATTCCCCGATTAAAGGGTCTGATGGTACACAGTAGTGTATTGCTTCAGACAAATTCAAACCATACCCAAGTGCCTCAATTCAAGTCTGACATCACTTCTGGCCTCACATCACATTAAGCTAGCCTAATGTGATGTGGCTAAAAATATATTTTGTAAATTTAGGGCAACATACATGAACGGGTCTGCGCTAGAAGTTTGGCGTCTTTTCAGCCCGACATCTAGCGCAGCCCAGTTTGCTACAGTTTTAAATCTCCCGCATGCCAATATCAGGTGCATTTCAAAGCGCCTGATTTTGGGGGCATGTGGAAGATGGGGCGCACTAGAACCGTACGAAGTTACATATTTATAGCTTCAGTATGGCAAATCTAGGAGCATTACTGCTGGAACAGGTAAACCACTTTCAAAGTGGTTTACCTGAGCCAGAAGCATCATCTTAGTGCTAGAATGTGCCTGATTTATGACCCGCAGTAGACCAAGTTCATGAATTCATGCGCATTCTATATTATTCTAATGCGCATAAAAATTTGCATCTAAGCGCCATAAATCATACATGTGGCCCTTAGTATTAATACTAGAGATGAGCGAATCAATTCTAACAAAGTGGAATTCATGCAAAATTTCAGATAAAATTTGATTCTTAACGAAGCCGAAGTTCAGGGCGATTCGTGGTAACGAATCTAAAATGGCCGCGAGCACATGGCGTGACATGAGGCAAATAACTATGGGAGAAAGAAACACCCTCAATGACATGTGCAAACAGGCAGCCAATAAGCAGCCAACTAGCCTCTGTGATGTCACAGCCCTATAAATAGGGCAACCATGTTAAATTATGCCACTTATCACTGTGCCTCGTATGCACAAGCATCTCTCTGTAGCAGCACTAGATTGCACTCCGTGCAAAATACTTCCGGTTTTCGAGTTACTGGGATTAAATATCTTCAAATACACAGGTGTGTGTCATATACACACCTGTTCCTGAACCAGTGTTTTTTACTTTGCGATATTGCTATCTGTGGCAGAGGTAATTTTTTCACTTATTGTGGGGAACTCTGTGTCAAATCCAGTGTGTGTATGTCTCCCCTACACACATCTGAAATCAATCCAGTTCAGTCTGTAGGGACATTGCTATCTGTGGCAAAGAGTTATTTTTTTCACTTATTGTGGTGATTCAGTTAAACGCTGATACATGTAGAGCCCCCCTCCGAAAGAGTGGACAGGGTGTCGGCAGTAATTTTGCATTGGCGTCACTGATCATTTTGCCCTTTCTTTGATCCGTCAGTATCCACTTTCAGTCGGTTAATAATCCATCAGTATTGCTAAAGCCAAAAAGAAACAGGAGCTAATCCAAAAAAGAGATAAGTAAATTGAATATTTGCATGTCTTCTGTGTTTTGTATCCACTCCTACTTTTGGCTACCTAATTATCAGACAATCCTGATGTAAACAAAGGACATGTCCTTCTCGTCTTACGGCTTCTCCAAAGACAGAATCGGATGTGTTTGTCCCTTTCATTCCGTCTGACAGATTAAATGAAGGGGAAAACCAAACATCGTGGCAATGTCATATATTGGTGGAGGGTGGAAACAGCATTAGGAAACCACAGGGTGGTGGAGTGAGAGAGTGGACAGTTGGCAGCAGCATGAGTAGTTTACAGAGTGGCACAATGACAGATTGTGGAGGTGGCAGCAGCATGAATAGGCCACAGACTGTCACAATTACATAGTGTGGAGGTGGCGGCAGCAACAGCATCACGCCCGAGAGTGGCACAGTGACATAATTTTGAGATGGCGGCAGCTAGGTGACATAATGAGAAGGTGGTGGTAGCAGCAACATCAGGCCAGAGAGTGACATGGCGACATAGCCTGGAGATGAAAGCAGCAACAGCATGAGGAGACCTGAGTGGTGAGTTGGCAGCAGTATCAGAAGGCTACATAATGGCCCAGTGAAGAGTGGGGAGGTGGGTGGCAATACCAGTCCCTGGCAAAGATGGTGGTTGGTAGAAGGAGCAGCTGACAGCAGATGTGTGGCATCAGGAGGGTGGCAGTATCAGAATTGTAGCTGAGGAAGGTAGCTAGAAGAATCCAGACTCATTTGTCAATGTTTGGGTGAGGCGGCATGGCTGATCTAATCTGATGCATCAGGCATTGGTGTGTGGAAATCCTGGATGATCCACGCCTGATTCATCTTGACAAAGGTGAGTCTCTCCACATTTCAGGTTGACAAGCGAGTTCCCCTTCGGGTAACTATGGCCCCAACTGCACTGACTCTTCAGCTCTACACCTCGGCTCCGCACAAGCCATCAGTTCTCTGAACAGTGCAGAGTCCACCACTTGAAAAGGGAGGGACTGCAGTACCATTAACTTGGACAGGAGCACGGTCAGCTTCTGCACCATAGAATGGCTGGACACATACTGCTGTCTCTTGGTAATCGCCTTGGTGAACAACTGCTGGCACAATGAGTGGTGAGGAGCAGGAGCATCTGAACCGGTAAATGATGGGAAAGACAGTAAGCTCCCTTCGGCAACGGTGGTGGAGCTTTGACTGCCTCAAATGGGATGCGTGCCACTAGGTGCTGTTGGTACAGCAGGATAGACCACCACATCTGAGACACATTTCTCCTAGGCCACTGGATGGTGACGCTGCATGCAGGGCCATGGTGCCAACATTGGGGCCCTGGTCACGCTTCTCTTTCTGCCCACAGTTTCTACATATACCCATGTATTTCAAAGGTGTTTCACCTTATAAGTGAAAAAAGTAACTCCGGCACAAAGAAAAATGTCCCAAAATAATAACCTGCCTGTAATGGAGATGTGTGTATGTGAGAAATATACATACTGTATTTCAGAGATAGTTTACCATAATAAGTGAAAAAACTAACTTTTTGTAGCTCTACATGTATCAGTGTTTAACAAAACAGGTTCTGTCGTAATCTGTGGAATCATTGGAGACGGTGTAAAAGGAGTGCGCTCCTTGACGCTATAGTGGTAGCTTGGCCCTCTGCTTGGTTCTTTCTAGCTGGCGCTGACATTAACCTGTCAGGCTGCGTTCCCACTTCAGTTATTTGGTCAGTTTTAACCCCATAACTACCCCGATAATTTAAATGTGAAGCGCTTCTAAGAGCGGCGCCTGTCATCTGTGTGTCATACTAAATTACAGCATTGTTTCAATAACAAACCACGCTCCCTATGCAAATCTCTGCATGGCACAATGTTCTACAGCACCATACAGGCTCTTTGCAGCCATGAAATAACTGTTTTTTAACGCGATTCATCACAAATAAATTCTGAACAAACCAAATTTTTGGGAGAAATCTGACGAATCAGACGAATATAATTTTTGAGAAATTTGCTCATCTCTAATCAATACCAAACATATATCCTGCATGTTTTTGAAAAAAGAAGTGAATTTTTTTTTCCTGCATCAACATAGAATAATAATCTGAACAGCTCCCTATTAAAAGCTATGGTCTAATGCCTTTCATACAAGGAGTTACCAGTATGAGATGTTCACACAGTTTTTTCTTGCTGTTGTGATTAACTATGCAACCACTCCCAGTGGGGGAGGGACTACAAACAAGTTTTGTTTTTAAACACATTGAAGTATTGCAGTTGGTATGCTGTAAGCAAGGGCATATATTGTATGAAACGCGTAAGCGTATTCTTTAACCTATACATTAGTTTTTACTTATGGGTATTTAAATAAATGAGAATCTGTACTCTATGGCACTGGTGCTGGTTTCTACACTTTTTGGTGTGAAGGATTTCTGATACATTTCAATTGGTGGACCAACAGCTTGCCACACACAGCAGCACAAGAGACCTTTCCTCCGTGGCAAACATACTTTGAAGATTTTCCCCTAGAAATTCATTCCTTGATGCATTGTTGGTATATCCATAAGTATATGTTATCCATAAGTATATGTTAGACTGCGTGAAACATGAATCGGGAGCATAAGTTAGCTAAAGTGTTCATAGGGAATATTGAAACATCCACACACCTCAACAAGGGGAAAAAAACTTTACTATGAACTAAAAAAAAAAAAAACAAATACAAGAAGTGAAAAAGAAGTGGGATAGTAACTCACTAAAAACTTATGTGGAAAGAAATATGGTCCCTAGGGGCTTACGTGTAAAAAAAATGCCCTACAACCGAATACTCCAAAGAATTTTTTATTAAATGGAAGCCAGCAAAAATGATCCTATGGAAACTCAGAATAAAATTTGCAAGAAGAAATGAGTATTTGAAATAAGAATTTTTTTCAATACGACCTTTACTAATGTTGTCTTTTACAGTGGCCTGACCCCAAAAGCAGCAAGAATGAACTTTTGGACACTCAGAATAAAATTTGTAAGAAGAAATGAGTATTTAAAATAAGAATTTTTGCAATACAACCTTTACTATTGCTGTCTTTTACAGTGGCTTGACCCCAAAATCAGCAAAAAGGAACTTTTGGACACTGAGAATAAAATTTGCAAGAAGAAATGAGGATTTGAAATAATAATTTTTTCAATACGACCTTTACTAATGTTGTCTTTTACAGTGGCCTGACCCCAAAATCAGCAAAAATTACCTTTTGGACACTCAAAATAAAATTTGCAAAAAGAAATGAGTATTTGAAATAAGAATTTTTACAATACAACCTTTATTATCACTGTCTTTTACAGCAGTTTGACCTCAAAACCAGCAAAAATGACTTTTCGGACACCCTATAAAATTTGCAAGAAAAAAACAGTTTTTTAAACAAGATTTTTTTGAATATGACCTTGACTATCACTGTCTTTTAGAGCAGCATGACCCCAAAACCAGAAAAAAACAGTGTTCTTAAATGCCTATGCTTTGTAAGTGGCAATAGGAGTAGTAATATATTTTTTTCTATGGAATATCTATGGAATGGGGTGTTATGGAAAAACTCTGGCACCAAATCAACAGTGTTCTTGCTTCAGTCCTTGCAATTTGTAACATCCAACTAGGACTAAAAATGCATTATTTGATATTGAATAAAAAAGACATGTGTTCTTATGCAACAACCGACTAGGATTAGAAATATAATTTTTCTATGGAATATCTATGAAATGGGGTGTTATGGAAAAACTCTGACACGAAATCAACAGTGTTCTTGCTTCAGTCCTTGTAATTTGTCCACAAGCTGCCTCCCCCAAAACTGCATCAAGGAACTTTTGGGCAATGCAAATATACAGTATGCAGCTATATCAAAATCTCTGATTACTACTGTCTAGGGTTCCCTA
Organism: Phyllomedusa bahiana; assembly: GCA_025379985.1. Classification (NCBI taxonomy): domain Eukaryota; kingdom Metazoa; phylum Chordata; class Amphibia; order Anura; family Hylidae; genus Phyllomedusa; species Phyllomedusa bahiana. The sequence continues at coordinate 56,963 of JAODAL010013252.1, forward strand.
ATATTGCTGTACCCCAATCCTAACTAATCTATCTAGCAGCTTTTCCTTTGTGAAATGGCTGGGAAATGGTGTGTCTGCCTGCTTTGAAAAAAGCAGTGCAGAGAGAGAAATGTGTTCAGTTCACAGTCTGTAATCATGATGGCATTCAGCAGGAAGTACAGTGCCATAGATAAAACAGGGTTATGTGATTTTAGCAGCCAATGAGATACCTACACCCCCCACTGGTGATGTTCTTGACCCTCCTCTGTGCGCTGCATTGATTGGCTGGCCACCAAAAGTACAGGAAACAGCGAAAATGGCGTGATCACAAGTCTAGATCTCGATTTATGATCCGATGTTATGAAAAAAAAAAAAAGATCGAATCGAGATCGAGAAAACCGTTAAAATCGACTCGATTTCATCTTTTCTTGATTAAATCGCTCATTCCTACTATTAACCCATTAAGCCGAAAACTTGAAAAGTACTTAATGACCAGCACATTTTTTTAGGTTTTGACTCCTTGCGTTTCAACAGTCAACTTTTTTATTTTTTCAGTGATGCAGTTGAATGGGCCTAGTTTTATTCAGGACAAGTTGTACTTTTTGGGGGAATAGTTTAAGTTCACTTATAAATTATTGAAGAATAATTTATAAGTGAACAATAATATAATAATTTTTCAATTTTGTTTCAAATTTTCTTATTTTTTATTTTTTTTTACATCATTAACATTTCTCACTTGTTAGGTTAATTTTACAGGTTATTGCGGTCGTGTGAATTTGTGTATGCACAAATATATTTTATTAAATATTATTTTAATTTTTTTCTACTTTTTGATTTTTTTTTTTTAATCCCATTTTTTAAAATTTTTTACATTTTTTACACTTAGTAATATACTAGCATATTCATATATGCCAACACAATATAATCTGTGTCACGGGCAACGGTAGTGGATCCTCTGGACCACCGCAAGAGATGGCGTAAGCCACGCCAGGGAGCGGACTCTAAGTAGGTCCCGGTTTTCACCAGAGCCCGCCGCAAAGCGGGACGGACTTGCTGCGGCAGGAGTCTACCAGGTCGCTACCCCTGACGTATCTTGCTTGCGGAGGCAGCCGAGGTGTAGCGTGGTACAAAATCGAAAGCCGTAGACATAGTCGGGGACAGGCGGTAAGGTCAAGACAGGCGGCAGAGGTTCGTGGTCGAGGACAAGCAGGAAGGTCAGGACAGGCGGCAAGATTCGTGGTCGAGAAACGGAGGCAAATGGTACGGTACACGGTAATAGACAAGACTTCAGGAACGCTTTTTCAGTAGGCTAATGGCACTTAAGATCCGGCAGGGTAACCAGGAAGAGGCAGGCTTAAATCGGGGCAGCGACCGGCATAGCCAATTACCGATGCGCTGGCCCTTTAAATTGAACACTGCCGGCGCGCGCGCCCTAGGGAGCGGGGCTGCGGGCGCCGCGGGTCAGAAGCTGCAGCAGGAGCATGGTCGGGTAAGTAGCCCGGGGGACAGATCGGGGAACGAGCGTGCCCGCGACCCGCATGTCGGGTCGCGGCGCTGTTCGGCAGCGGGGCACGGATGCGCCTGCGACCCGGGATGAGGGTTACAGGGACATCCATGACAAACTGTCAGTTTGACACAAGCAGCAATCAGGGCAGCACACAGACAGCCCTGGGGCTACTCTAGCTCCCCAAGGCTGACTGTGCAGCCATTCCTCGGGCTCTGCCGGATCACTGGAGTCACGATCAACCCGACAGAGAATCCCTGAAAGCGGCAATCAAAGAGTAAAATGCTATGGAGCAGAGGTTTCCCCCACTTCCCGGCGCTGTGCTGGGAACAGGGCTGTGAAGTACAGTGCTGTTGTGGTGCCAGGAGCCTCAAATCCTGATGTCTGCCGCAACGTCGAAAGAGCTAAAGGTTCATGTGCCCAGGTGCAAAATGTCAGCTTGGGCCCCCTCTTCACCCCCAGACAATGGCTGTGGACCACTACTTTTCAACAACAGGTTCCTTAATCAGTGTGACGGATCTCTGCAGTGTAGTGTGCCGCAGAAAATTATTTCAACTTTAAGGGATTGTGTAATAGAAGAAAATTAATTTTAAACATACACTTGAAATTGGGAAAGGTGGCAGTAAAAAAGAAACTCAAGTTATACCACCAAAATGTCTGTTCCCTCTTGCCCTCCACCTCCCCCCTCAAAAAAATGGCTTAGTTTGGTAAAAAGATTCTTCCCAGAATGTGGGTATATAAGGCTCTTCCAATAAGTAGGTACATAGGGTTCCCCAGTAGAAAGGTATTTAGGGTACCCCTAAAAGGTAGGTTGGTACATAGGGTCACCTCTATTAGGATGGTATATAGAGCCCCCCAGTTGGCAGGTAGGTTTATAAAGCCCCCCAGTGGGTAGGTATATAGGGCCCCCTCTAGTAACGTGGTGGATAGGGCTCGCCAGGAGATAAGTAGGCCCCCAGTAGTTAGTTGGTAATATAGGGTCCAGTATGTATATAGGACCCACTTTAGTGTGTATATATATATATATATATATATCACCCCTTCAGTAGGTAGAAATATTTCCCCCCATTAGGTAGGTATACAGTGCCCCCTAATAGAAATAACACACACCTGTCCTCTGTTCCCCCATCGAACACTTCTTTTAGAATTCGGAACGGAGAGCCTGACGTCATCACTCCACCTGCTCCATGAAGGTGCTTCTGGCGTGTATTAGGCCATAATCCTAGTGATAGGCTTGTGGTCTATTGCCAGCAGCTGAGAAGGTGGAGCGATGACATCATCGCATAATGTGGCCTCTAGAGAGCTCAATGGTCAGGACAGGAGAATCCCAGTCATGCATGATGGGCGACGGATCGCTGCATTGCTGGGTCTATGTGAACCAGCGATGCAGATGTTTGGTGAAGGGGGCCTGTGGGCCCCTTTAGCTTAGGGCCTGGTCAAAAGTGCATCTGCTGCAACCCTTGTAGCTATGCCAATGGGTCTTGGTGGTTCTACAGTAGTGATTTGTATGTCATATTTGCTGATGTTAGCTGATCCAGTTAAAGGGACATTAGTGCTGGAGGTTAAAAAACAGCGAAGCACAAGGTGACAGAGCTCTAAAGGGTTAAAGTTTGTCAGTAAGTAAGCTCTGCCTTGCAGATAACACCCAGCTGGGAATGTTGCCAACTAGAGAAGAGAGAGGTGGCTGGCTTGTGTACAAAAGCAGTAGATAAGATATGTTCTAACTCTGAAATTAAGCAAAATCATAAAAGCAATGTATTGAGTAACAGTCTTTGTTTACCTGTGCCTACATATTTAAGGCTAATAAATGTAGAGAGAAAATCCCTTTAACACTTTAAGGATGCAGCCAGTTTTGACCTCCCTGACAGCCCCATTTTTGCAATCTGACGTGTCACTTTACGTGAGAATAACTTTTTGATACTTTTACCTGTCCATGGGTTCCGAAAATTTTTTCTCATGACACATTTTGCTTCAAGTTAGTAACAAATATTGGTCCATAAAATCCTTTTTTATTTGTGAAAAATATCAAAATATTGTGAACATTTTGAAAAATTTGCCAATTTCAAAGTTTAAAAAATTATTTGTGCAAGACAGATAGTTATTCCACACAAAATGGTTTACAACTAGTATCTAACATATGTCTACTGTATTTTGGCATCATATTTTAAATCTTTTTATTTTTTTTTACAAAACGTAGTTAAAAATGTAACGTAATTTTTGGCATTTTCAAGATAATTTCCAGCATTGATACTTTTAGAGAGAAATCCATTTCTGACGTGGTTTTGAGGGTTCTGTATGTTAGATACTCCAATAAATGACTCCATCTAAGAAACTGCATCCCTTAAAGTATTCAAAACAGCATTTAGGATGTTTATTAACCCATTAGGTGTTTCACAGAAATTAAAGCAAAGTGGAGATTACATTTCAAAATTCACTTTTTTGCAGATTTTAAATTTTTATACATTATTCACTGGAACATAATAGATGTGACCAGGGAAATGCAACTTAATATCGACTGCCCAAATTCTACCATTTTTAGAGGTGTCCCATATGAGTCCCTAGTGCACTATTTGACTCAATCACAAACCTCAGAATAGGAGGAGCACCTATTGGACTTTGGGGTCTCATTTTCATTACGATTTTCTTTAGGCATCATTACAGGTTTGTGGGCACCCTAAGGTGCTAAAACTTAATAAACACCCCTAAAAAGACCCCATATTGGAAACTACACACCTTAAGGAATATATCCAGGGGTGCAGTGAGTATTTCAACCCTACAGGTCTTTCACAAATTTTTTTAAGCGTTGGGCTGTGAAAACAATCTGCAAACTTGGCTTAAAATGTTTCATTTTTACAAGGAATCCTTTGTTCGGCAATACCCTATATGGGGTTGTAAACTGCTGTTTTGGTGCATGGCAGGGCGTACAAGCATGGGAGTGCTATTTCGCTTTTGGATCACAGATTTTGGTGGGTACCATGTCGCATTTGCAAAGCCCCTAAATTACCAGAACAGGTGAAACCTTTCAGAAGTCACCCCATTTTTGATTCATTTTTACAGCGTTTGCCATGCGGAATAAATGACAGGATAACTTTACTATGCGGTCAATACAATTACAGTGACATCAAATTTATATAGTTATTTATGTTTTATCACTTTTAAACAATAGAAATGTGTTTATAAAAAATGTGTTTGTCTTCATAGTCCGATAGCCATAACTTTCTACATACAGAACTGAGTATGGGCTTGTTTTTTGCATGACGAGTTGACGTTTTTACTGGTACCATTGTGGGGTGCATATAATACTTTTATCACTTTTTATTAAGGTTTTGGCGAAGCGTTATGAACAAAATACAGCAATCCTGGTTATGTTTTTTGTTTCTATTTTTTACAGTGGTTCCCCGTGTGGTATAAATTACATCCCAGATTTACTCAACAGGTCAATACAATTACATTGATACCCAATTTGTATATGTTTTACTGCTTTTACCTAATAAAAACACTTTTATTCAAAAAGGAAAACACGTTTTTGCATGGCCATAGTGTGAAAGCCATAACTTTTTAATTTTTCTGTGAATAGAGCGGTGTGTGGAATATGTTTTTTTTTTGTGGGATGAGTTGGCTTTTTATTGGTATTTTTCAGGGGACAAAGCTTTCTGATCACTTTTAAATCCATTTTTTGGAATGCATGGTGAAGAAAATACTGCAATCCTAGTAGCATTTTTTATTTTTATTTTTAACAGCACTCATTGTGCAGTTTACCTGGCAAGTTAGTTTTACTTTGTGGGTCGATGCGATTATGGTGATTTGTATAGTTTTTTTTATGCTGAAGAGCTTTAAAAAAAAGTGTTGTTATTATGTAAAGCAATATTTATGCATTACTATTTTCTGATAGCCATTACTTGTACATTATTTTTCTGTATGCAGAGCATAGAAAGGGCTTTTTTGTGGGATGAACTGAAGTTTTCATTGGTACCATTTCGACGTTTATATGAGTTTTTGATTACTTTTTATTCCATTTTATGTGCTGCAGGATAAACAGGTATGTTCACAAGGCGTTTTGCGGTGCGTACTGTACATGCCGTAATACGCCAGGTGTTTTAGAAAGCTCAGGGAGGGGAATTTACTTCCATTATCAGCAGCATGTAAGCGCCGCGAAGAAGTGGCATGTCACTTCTCTCTCCCGGAGTACAACACGCACGCATTGTACACCGGGGGAGAAGGACATAATTCATAGCTTTCTATGAGAGCTATGAATTACCGTAATTGCGGGGCACATTTCAGCTGCATTGAAGCGCAAATAGGCGGCGTAAGGCACCCCATAATTACGCCATGTGAACGTACCAGGTTTTTTTTTTTAATGGCTTTCACCGTGCGGGTTAAATAACATGACAGATTTATAGGTTAGGTTGTTCCACATGCGGCGGTACCAAATAAGCGTATTTTATTTCTTTTTTATCTTTTTTGGGGCGACGGACATTTGTAAAGGGGAAAAGGGCGGTGTAGGTTTATTTTATTTATTGTGTTTTACTTTTTTTACTTTTTTACTTTTTTTCACTTTTCCTCATATGGGGACTTGTAATGGTTACCTTCAGATCACTGATACAATGCTGATGTACTGATCTCAATGCTGTCTGTCATTCACCATGTCCAGCCATGCCCACAGAGCATGGCCAGTCATCATGACAACACAGACAGCCCAGAAGTCTTTCTCGGGCTGTCAGGTGAGCCCCCTTTCAATGTCTTTCTCTTAGCTGCCACAATCGTGATTGATCGCGGCAGCTAGGGTGTTAATTGCTCTCCTCTTCATTTCACCCCTCCTCCTGAGTATTCACTGGTTGTGCCAATGCTGTGGAATGTCAGCTGTGATGTATGGCTGATTTCCCGTAGTGATCCTGTGATCTCTGTTTTAGAGTTTGCAGGATCCCCAGGACATAAGTTTATGTCCATTTGCTTTAACCCCTACATAACTGGGACGTAGGGTTATATCCAATGTCATGAAGGGGTTATATTTTGTAAAAGCCTTTATAATTTTTTAAATGTCTCCATAAGTTTGACCTAAATCTGAAGTATTTTAGGCCACATTTATGGAGAAATATTGAAAATTATGAAGGGTTCTCAATTTTTAAATCACTAGTGTACATCATTTATCAGAGAAAAATGGAAATATTATTGGAAATAATTCAAGAGGTTTTCCCATCTGACTGTTTCACAAGGTCTTCTCTTTATAGCCAGCTTCAGGTTTCAGAGATGCTTAGGGCATGAACAAGCATTTTTGCAGTGTTAAAGTCAAGAAAGGTGTGGATTCAAGAATTATTTTTCAAGTTGAGGCAGCAGGAGGTGGTAAGGGCTTGGATCTGAAATTTGAATTTGGGATGTGTGCAGTGTGTAAGTGGTGTATGTAGGATGTGTGCAGTGAGTGAGTGGCATATGTGTGATTTGTGTGATGTGGGAGTGGCGAATGTGGGATTTGTATAGTGTGTGAGTGGACTATTTGGAATGTGTTAAGTATGTGAGTGATGTATGTGGGATGCATTCATACTTGCCAACTTTTGAAGTGTCCATCAGCGATATTCAGAGCCCCCAAGAGTTTACATAACTATTAGAGACGGGCAAATTTTCTAAAAAATTCGGTTCACCAGTTTTGCTGAATTTTCCGCAAAAAATCATTTCGACCCGAATTTATTTGCTGTAGGGTGTTGTAGAACATTGTACCATTCTCAAATATGCATGGTTTGGTCTTGATACAATGCTGTGTTTTAGTATTACACACAGATGGCCGGCGCTGCTCTTAGAATCGCTTCACACTTCACTTCTCTGGGCAGTTACAAAGGCAAAACTGACTAAATACCGGAAGTGCGAACGTAGCCTGTAAAGGTACTGTCAGCGTCAGCTCGAAAGAACCAAGCTGAGGGCCAAGATACTACTATAGCATCAAAGAACACAATAGTAGGTTCCTGGAACAGGCACAGGTCGCAGCACAGTAAGGGGAAGTCAAAGTGAGTCCAGAGCTTCCGGTGTCATCTAGCGGCCGTGTTTTGACCACCAAGCCAGCGGCTCTTGAATGGTTGACTAGGTCATCCACTTTCTCCCAGATGAAATCTGACAACCCCGGCAAAGAGTCGGTGCATCCGTAAGACACAACCGTTAGTGAGCATGGTCCGGGAGCAGGTCAGGGGCCCTCAGCTGTCCTCAACCCACCTATGTCCCATTTGGAGAACTACTATGTGTTGTGGGCTCTGCACCACTATACAGTGAGGACTAACTGTTTCAGGACAGTGGGCAGCAAAGAGGTGGGGAAGAAATCCGCTGCTTCTTGCAGAAGCGGGCAAGTAGTGATGAGCAGAGTGGCATGGGGGTTATGTTGCGAGCGGTTAGGCTCTGTACAGCGAGACCGTTGAGGAGGACAGTGGTGACAGGCAAAAACTAATCAATGTAGCCGATCACACTTGGAAGCTGGGTGAAGCAAGCAAGGCTGAGACAAGGTATCCTGGTGCCCTAGTTAAACAAGGCATAAATTGCCCCCCAAATTGAAAATTCAGTCCCCTTCATGCCTCCTTGCACCCCCTTTTCTGCCTTAGATGAAGTGGCGCCCTACGCAGTTGCCTACCTTCGACTACCCATCGTTCTGGCCCTGGAAGCAAGTGCTTCATCGTCATCATCATCATCATCATTGGGAGAATTAAGCTGCAGCTTGAGCGTCAGGCAGTGGTGCAGCTGGCAAGTTGGTAGTGTGGCCAGGAGCAGCAGGGTGGCAGAAATGCGAGGTCGGAAGCCAAATGGCCACGATGTAGACAACCCACTTTGCAGGTCAGTGTGGAGCATTGGTGGTAAAATCACCTACTTCGCGGTGAAGCAGTTTTTTGCCGAGACACCGTAGGAGGCGAACATAGCTATGTGTAGAAAGTAAAGCGTGGCCAGGAACCTAACGTCAGCAGCACAGCCCTGCGTCAACATATGCAGCGTCACCATACAGTGGCCTGGCAGAAACGTGTCTCAAATGTGGTGGTCCATCCTGCTACAACAGAAGCACCCAGTGGCACACCTCCCATTTCAGGCAGTCAAGGCTCCACCACCTCTACAGAAGGGAGTTGCTTGTCTTTCCCATCATCTATGGGTCCAGATGCTCCTGCTCCTCACCACTCATGGCGCCAGCAGTTGTTCACCGAGACAGTTGCTAAGAGACAGCAGTATGTGTCTATCCATCCTAAGGCGCAGAAGCTGACCGTGCTCCTGTCCAAGTTGGTGGTACTGCAGTCCCTCTCTTTTCAAGTGGTGGACTCTGCACTATTCAGAGAACCAATGGTTTGTGCTGAGCCGAGTTGGAGAGTCCCAAGCCGTCATTTCTTTTCAAAAAAGGCAGTACCGGCGCTGCACAAATATGTAGCAGAAAGTGGGCAAAGCCTTGAGCCTGGTGTTTTTCAATGTGCACGGCAGCGTGGACATGTGGAGCTGTAACTACGGTCAGAGACAGTATACGTACAGTACAAGATCTTCTTTATATTTCTTTGGGCGGATACATAAATCCATTTTAATTGTATATTTGGTAAGAAGCAGGATTTTTTTGTATAGACTGGATAAAACGAATTGCTCTTTATTTAGTATTATTGGAATTCTGTTTAAAGCTTTAATTTTTTGACATGAAAATTGAAAATTTTTTTTTTTGGCTGTAAAGTGAAATGTGTTTCAGATTTTTTTTATGAAATTTGCTAGTTTTGGAGAGAAAATGCTTTAAATTTTCTGAAAAGGTGGTAATTTTATTTTGAACACTAAGAGGTGACTATCTCTGAGAAGTTTTACGTAAATTAAAATTTTTTTAAAATTGTTTATTATGAATATACTCTTAACCCTGCTGTCCCAAAATGAAAATTTTTAAAATTTAAAGGGGGCCCTGAGGGGGGGAAAAAAAAAAAAAAAAGGTATTTTATTGGGGATAAAAAAAACCCACTGAAAAATTTGAATTAGGTGTATGGGGAAAAATACAACCCTGATTTAATAAATTCCCAACAAGGGGAAAAATTTGCCTTTGGTAAAAATAAAAAAATCAATTGTTAACGAAGGGGAATTTGAGTTTTGGAAAATTCCCCAAAGGCCTTTTGTTACGGGTAAAAGGGGGAAAAAAATACCACCTGGGTTCATAAACCCCCAAAGAAGGGGGATTGAAAACTGGAAAAATAAAAAAAAGAGGCACTTGACCCCCCTAAAGGGGGGGACCTGGACTCTTTTTAGTATTTCGGGGAATTTTTTCCCTGGTTCCCGGGAAACCCCGAGTTGGGGTTTTTTTGGGCCAAGGGAGCCCCCAACTTTTTTCAATTTTTTTGGGTTTTTCAAAAATGGCTTGCGGCAAACTTTTTTTCCCCCCCCTTTTTAAATGGGGAAAAACCCTTCCTTTGAAAAAGAAAAGGGCAAACAATCCATTTCATTTTTGCGAATTTTTGGGCCAATTTTCACCGGGGGGAAAAGCCGGGTTTGGGTGCCCCGTTTTCACCGCCCAATTTATTTTTTTTTTCCCGGAAAAGGGGAAAAAAAACCTTGGGGAAAAAAAAAACCCGCTTTCACGTACAAACGAAGTTTTGGCGCAAAATTTTTTTTTTCAAACCCCATTTTAAATTAAGGTTTTTTGGGGTGCCCCAAGCCTTTTTCAGAAAATTTCTTTTTCCCTTCCAAAATTAAAAAAATTAAATTTTTTTTTTTTGGGGTTCAAAAAAAACCCCAGGGGCCCTCCACTGTTTGGGGGGCCATTTTTAAATTTACATATTAAAATTTTTTTCGTTTTAAAAAAAGCCTTTTTCCCAAAATTAACATTTTTCCTGTGAAATTCAAAAAAGGGAAAAAAAACCGTTTTTGCTAAAAAAAACCCACTTTTCATTTTTTTGGGTGCCTCATTCTTTGGGCAATTTACACCCCGGGGTTAATTAGCGTTTTTTTTTTGCTTTTTGTGACTAAAAAACCCGCCATTTTCACCCCAAAATATATAATTTTCCTGTCCCAAAAATTCAAAAGGGCAAGGTTTAAATTACAATTTTATCCTTGTTGTGGCTAAAAACAGCATTGTAAAAAAGCTCAAGCTTAGTTTGGGGGGCTAAATTTTGGTGCAATTTACTCCAGGGTTAATTAAGCTTGTTTTTCAGCCGGGGTGACTCCAAAAAACCCGTAATTTTTCAGCAAAATAATTTTTTTTTCCTGTAGCCTAATTCACAAGAAAAAGGTTTAAATTTACAATTTTTTCTTGTTGTGGCGTAAAAAAAACACCCATTGAAAAAACCTTACAAAGGTTTTGGGTTTGTGGTGCTCAATTTCTTTGGCGCAATTTACATCAGGGGTTAATTAAGGTTGTTATTCAGGTGGTGCCCCAAGAAACCGCCTTTTTCACCCCAAAATATTACATTTTTCCTGTAGCCAATTACAAAGCAAGGTTAATTAAAATTTTTCTCCTTTTGGGGTTGGGGGAAAAAAACACCACATTGTTCACGTACAAAGTTTGATTTGGGGTGGTAAATTTTTTTGGCGCAAATTTAACTCCAAGGGGTTAAACTAAGTATTTTTTCCCAGTTGAAACCAGTAAAAGAAATTTTCTTTTTTCACCCCACAGAAAAAATTCTGTGAAAATTAATATCCAAAGGGTTAATTAAACCTTTACATTCGAAAAATACACAGGTTTTTAAACGGCACATACAAGTCAATTTTTCCTGCCCATTTGTGGACCCAAATTTATATAAGGGTTACCAAGTTCTTGGGGGGTTAAATTTTGGAGTCAAATAAGGGTGTGTATTTATCATATAAGATATTTCATCAAACAGTGTCTGTACATTTTAGAACAAACATAGTCAGACGGAAGGGGGCAGGCTCTTGCCTGCAAGTGGCAGTGGCACAAATTTTCCTGGAGCAGGGCCCGGGCGCAGCACAAAGGGGAGTCCACAGGGGTCATTGGGTGAGGGCCCACAACTGCCGCTGTATCTAGGGGCCGTGTGTGACTGCAACCCAAGGGTTCTTGATGGTTGACTAGGTATCCACTTCCTCCCAGAGAAAATCTGACAACACCACAAGAGCCCGGTGGGAACGTCAACACACCCTTAGTTGGCATGGCCCGGGAGGGGTCAGGGGCCCCTCACCTGTCCTCAACCCCCCTTGCCCCACCCGGTTCCCCAGCCAGAGACTACTATGTGGTCGGGGTCAGCCCACATAACGAGGGATGAAAATTTGAGGGGGGGACACAGCTACTTGGCACGAAGAAATGGGGCCAATACCCCCCTGCTTTTGGCAGAGGGGGCAAAGTATAGATTTTTGAAGGGGGCATGGGGGATATTTTGTGAGGGGTCAGCCTCTGTTTCCAGCCGGTGATAGGACAGCAGTGACGATAAACACAAATCGTGATGAGTAGGCCAAACGCACTTGGGAGCGGTTTGAGGCAGGGCTTCATCATCGTCAGGAGAAAGGGGGGTTCAGTTTTGGCGTCAGGGCAGTGGCGCACCCAGCAATGGGTCTTGTGGCCGTGGCAGCGGATAGCAGCAGTGTGAGGTCGGGGCCAAGCGGCCCACGGGGTAAAAAAACCCATTTCGAGGCCAAAAAGTAGGGCACGGAGCTCACGAGGGCGGGGCGGCCAGTAGTACCATGCGGAGGTTTGCGGAAAATCGTACGGGGGGTGTGGCAGTTCTTTGCAAGACCCCGGGAGGAGCCGAATAGGGGGTATTGTAAAAACTGTAAGCAAAAAAGTGAAGCGGGGGCCAGGGAGTAACGTTGGCACACGGCCCTGCGTCAACACATGCACCCCTTTCCCACCCGGTGGCCTGGGGAAAACTGGCTAAGATGTGGTGGCCACCTTTCCCCCGCAAAACCCAGCAGCCACAGCGCCCAGTGGCAAATGCCATTGCACCCAGTCAAGGTCCACCACTTGCAGAAGGAGTTTTTCTCTTTGCTCATCCCCGGCCCCAAAGCTCCCGCTCCTCGCTACTCATGGCGTCAGGGTTCGTTCAGCAAAGCGATTGCCCAAAAGAGACAAAAAGTATGGTCCCCAACCCACCTAAGGTGCAGCAGTCCCGGGGGTCTGTCCAAGTTGTTGGTATCGTCCCCCTTTCCAAATGGTGGAAACCTTTCAGTTCAAGAAACAATGGCTTGTGCCAGCGAGATGGAGAGTTCCAAGCCCTAATTTCTTTTCCCAAAAAAAAGGGGGCCAGCACTTTTATAAAAAGTAGAACAGAAGGTGGGCCCGGGGCCCTTGAGCTTACGTTTTTTCCAAGGTGCAACGGCAGGCGGGGAAAGTTGGGGTTTTAAAACGGTAGGGCCCGTACAGTCCTTTAGGCCCCTGGGTGAATGTGCTTCCGGCCCAGGGAAACCAACAAATTGGATGGAGACCCGCTTTTCCTCCCCCGTTGCAAACTGCGGCTCCTGCGCCAATGTCCCCCCTCCCTCCCCACCCCCATCTCAGCCCCCACAGGACTGCTCCATATACCACATGTGTAGGGCACAGCGGTGCCACAGTTCTCACCTGGTTGCCTCGGCGAACGAATCACAAGGGGAGGAAACTGCTCCCCTCATGCAGCAAAAAAACATGTGTGGCTCTCTCCGCGCCAAGCAAATCGGAACCTGGTTTCAGACAATGGGGGGAACATGGTGTCCCCGCTGCACCCCGGGGGGGTGGTCCATTCCCTGATGGCGCAGGGGTTCAAACTGGTTTGAAAAGGTTCCTGAAATCTTCCACCCGATCTTTAGAAATTTGAAAATGCAAAGAAACGTACACACTTCATCCATTCCTAAAACAGGAAACACCCCCCGAGTTGCAGCGGCAGTACGGCCCCCCCCAACACACTCTGTTGCAGTTTTCCCCCCGTTGGAATTCCAGCCTTACAGGGTTGGGCCAATGTATGAACAGAGAAAGGGCCATTAATGATTTTTTGATTTATCCAGCAGACAGGGTACCCCCTTGGGAACTTTGAGTCAGCCAGGGGAGCTCATGCGTGCACCCGCCGTTTGTTTAGGCCATTAGGAGCCGTTATTTGTCTCCCCTGCTTCAGTCCCGGAACAAAAGCTAAAAAACTTTTGGGTAGGGGGCGGAGAGTGGTGACTGCAAATTTGCGGCCACGAGTCCCCGGGGGGGGCTGAAAATGGAGGGGGGGGACATTGGACAAAAACATTGTCTGGGGAAATGAGTGGATTTTCACCCAGGTGACAAGAGAGGGGGGCAGGAGCAGTGGAGGAGGTGGATGGAGATGAGGAAGAGAGGGGAGATGACCCCCAAAACACCCGGATATACAGTGGAAATAGGGCAGGGAGCCCCACAGAGTCACTGTGCGATGGGCCCCCCCAGCATTGATTCCCCGGCCTAGTGACAGCCAATAGTCAGCATTCGGCAGAGGGATGATTCTGGTCCCACCCTATGGACTTCCTACGGGCCAAAATGGGAGCCTTTTTCCCAGCTTTGAGAGGGGGGGCAAAATCAAATACTATAGGGAAAACCCCGTAGTGGTTGGCCGCTGCCCTTTTGCGGGATTCCCTCCCTGACAGGTCTGACCGGGGGTTCCCTTTAGCGTCACGTAAAATATTGCGGCTGCGGGGGGAAAGGGGGGGGGGGGTGGGAAAATACCAGCTCCAAAAGCAGAATAAGTCGGTCAATGATGAGCACTTCCTTCACCCGCCTAGTGAGGAGGACTCGCCAGCCAAAACAGCAGGGCCTGGAGCAGACCTGAACCAACAGGGGGTGGGCCCACTTGGGGAAAACCTTGCCACCCCCGTTAGAAATCCCCTATATGGGCAGCCAAAAATTGAGTGTGGCCGCAACTTGCCGAGTTTTGCAGTGGGGAAGTGTTCCGCCGGCCAGTGTATGGCATTTAGAGCGGGTGTTCGTGCGGCGGGGGCCATCGTTTCCCCAAAGGGGAAACCCCCTTTTCCACGGGAAATGGGACGACTAACTTTGTCAAATGATTGGCGGGATCGGCCAGGGTTTCCACACCCAATGCCCTTTGGCGTCAGATACATTTATGGGGTGCCTCACCCAAACTTGTAGAAATGAGTTGGGTTCAAAAATACCTGCCTCCCACTATTCAGATGCCGCCCCCCCCGATGCCAACATCTGCTGACAGTTTCTCCATCTGCCCCCAAACCCTCTTTCCCGGGGGTGGGATTTCACCCACCTCCACCTCTGTCAGTGTCCCCCTTTTAGACCTCATGCTGCTGCTGTGTTGCTGGTGCCGTGACATCCACATGTGTCCCTGTGCCACTTTTTGACCTCATGGTGCTGTGGTGCTGCCGTGAACCACACACTCTTCATTGTCCACTCTGGGCCTATTCCTGTTTTTGGGCCCCCTCCCAAAGTCTTGTGCCCTTTTTCTGACCTATGCTGCTGCCCCCCGTCCCCCCACTCTCTGTCATTGTGAACTCTGTGGCCCCTACTCTGTTTTGCCCTCCAAATGTCATTTTGCGACTGCCGACCTATGTTTGCTGTGGCTGCTGCCGTGACCCCACACTCTGTCATTGTGCCCCCTGTCTGACTCATGCTGCGCTGTGGGTGCGCCGGACTTCACACTTGTATTTTTCACCTGTGGCCTATCCTTTTTTTGCCCCCTCCAAATGTCATTGCGCCATGCCGACCCCATGTGCGCTGTCTGCTGCCCCTGACCTCCAATGTGTCATTTCCCACTTTGGCCTCTCCCCGTTTTTTCCACCTCCAGAATGTCATTGTGCCCCTACCCACCCATGCTCTGTGTGGCTGCTGCCGGACCTCCACACCTGTTATTGTGCCATGTTGACCTCATGCTGCGCTGTGGTGTGCCCTACCTACACACAAAGTATTGTCCCCCTGTGGGGCCCACTCCTTTTTTTTCCACCTCCAAAATGTCATTTTGCCACTGTCTGACCCCATGCTGTGCTGTGGGCGCCGTGACCCACAACCTTTTATTGTGCCACTGTCTGACCTCTGCTGCTGCTTGGCTGTTGCCGGACCTCCCCACTGTGTCATTGTCCCACTCTGTTGCCTACTCCTTTTTTGCCCCTCCAGAAAGCATTGTGCCCCGCTGACCCAAAACTGTGCGTGGCTGCTGCCGTGGGCCTCCCCCAAATTGCATTGTGCCCCCTCTGTGGCCACTCCTGTTTTTGCCCCCTCCAAAATTATTGTGCCACTGCCCGCCTCATGGGTGGCTTGGCTGCTGCCTTGACCCCACACGTGTCATTGTCCCCCTCTGTGGCCCACTCCTGTTTTTGCCACCTCCAGAATGTCATTTTTGGGAATGTTGACCTCTGGGTGTGCTGTGGCTGCTGCCGTGACTACACACTGTGTCAAATTTTGCCAAATGCCCGAACTCATGCTTGCTGTGGCGCGCCGTGACCTACCCCACTTGTCTTTGTCCACTGTTGACCTCATGCTGGCTTTTCTATGGCTGCTGTGACCTACACAAATCTTTGTCATTGTCCCCTGTCCTGACCTCCCCTGCTGCTGCCTGTGCTGTGCCGTACCTCACACTGTGTCTTTGCCTCTGGGCCCTTTTCCTGTTTTTGCCACCTCCGAATTCATTGGCCACTGCTACCTCTGCTGGGTGGCTCCGCTTCACCTAAAAATCTGTCATAATGTTTTTGGCCCACCCTTTGGGTTGCGTTTTTTTTTTTCCCAGCTTTCTCTGGCTGCTTTATAGCAACTTCCCCGTTCAGTTTTTTGGTCCCGTTTTGCCCCTTTAAGTGCCCAGGGAATTTTTTAATAAGCGATTCTAAGCGGGGCAGGGTTCATTGGCGTGTATACTAAAAAACCCAACATTGTATGGGAACCAAAACCCCAAGCTTCCCCCCTTTCCCTATTTAAAATGGCACAACATTTCAGCACCCTGCGCTTGTGCGCCTGGAATACTGTTTTTAAGTGATTCGTTTTCCCAAATAATTTCAGAACAATTATTTTGCCCGGGAAATTCAGGCGAAAGGGAAGAAACAATTTTTGGGGGGTTCGCCCTCTCTAAAAATAAAAATACAATGAGTGGAAGGATCAAAGGCCTGTTGGGGGGAAATCACACCCTGTATTTGACTCAAAATTCTTTTTCCCCCCAAACAAGGGGTTGGGCCCTTTGTATTAAAATAAACCTACAGTTGAAATAGATTTTTAGGCTTTGGGGCATAAATGCACACCCTTTAATTTTACTTTTCCCAACAAAAACAAGAGGAGAAATTGCCCCAGATAAAATAAAACCACCTACAGAATAGCAAAGGAATTTCAGGCGTGTGAGGCAGAAATACACACCCTGTATTGCCAAAATTCCACACAAACAAAGGAAAAAAGCCCTTTAAAAATACCTACAGAATGAAAGATGGAAAAGGCTGTATGGGGGAAAAAAACACCCTGTTTTGGGTTTAATTCCCCCCAAAAAAGAGGGAAAATTTACCCCTTTTTATAAATAAAATAAAACCCCAAAAAAGTGAAGGGGGGAAATTGGGTTTTTTGGGCCAAAAATCACACCCCTTTTTTACTAAATTCCCTCACAAACAAGAGGATAAATTGACCCTTGGTGTAAAATAAAATAGCCTACAGAGTGAACCAAATGGAATTCAGACATATATGGGGCAGA
Source organism: Phyllomedusa bahiana (assembly GCA_025379985.1). Taxonomy (NCBI): domain Eukaryota; kingdom Metazoa; phylum Chordata; class Amphibia; order Anura; family Hylidae; genus Phyllomedusa; species Phyllomedusa bahiana. Next base: position 73,982 of record JAODAL010013252.1, read on the forward strand.
AACACACACCCTGTTTTTCACTAAAATTACCCCACAAACAAGAGGATAAATTTATCCTTGATGTAAAATAACATACATAATGAAAGAGATGGAATCAGTCATGTAAAGGGCAGAAATACACACCCTGTATTTGACTCAAATTACCCCACAAACAAGAGGAGAAATTGACCCTTGGTACATAATAAAATAACCTACAGAATGAATGAGATGGATTTCAGGCATGGATGGGGCAGAAATACACACCCTGTATTTGACTCAAATTACCCCACAAACAAGAGGATAAATTGACCCTTGGTATAAAATAAAATAACCTACAGACTGTACGAGATGGATTTCAGGCATGTATGGGGCAGAAACACACACACCCTGGATTTTAGGGAGAATACCCCACAAACTAAAACAAACAAAATAAAAACGCTGGTTCAGTGACAGTTGTGTATATGACACAAAATTGTGAAGGTCTTTCACCCCAGTAGATGAAAAAATGGATTTGTTTTGCACAGAGTGCCATATACTGCTGCAGCAGCCAGATGCTTGTGGACAGGAGACACAGTAACAAGTGTCAGAATTTAAGATGGCTACCGTATTTATAGGGCTGTGACGTCACAGAAGCCTGCTGGTTGCCGATTGGCTTCATGTCTGCACATGTCATTGAGGGCGTTCCTTTCTTCCTCCCATAGTTCTCTGCCCCATGTCATGCCCTGTGCTCACGGCCATTTTAGAAAAAAAGACGTTTTGTTCCTGTGAATCACCATGAACTTCGCCTTCGTGCAGAATCGAATTTTCCCTGAAATTCTAAACGAATTCCACTTCGTTAGAATCGATTCGCCCATCTCTAATAACCATGCCCACAATGTAATTTGTAATTATGCTCCCTGCTCATGCCTTTTATCTTCTTGGAACTAAAGGCCCACAGTTTGATCAAAAAGCATTTAACATGCACCCTGCAGAGCAGACCAGCAGATTTGGTAATAGGAAGTCATGGGTGGTAAGGAAACAGTGGTGTACTGGGATCGTTAATGCAGTTTAACCGGAGGGAGGTAAGTTGCTCTGTGACTGCGATATGCTCAGAGAGCCTGTGATATTCTCCTCAGCACCACTCTTTCCTGCTCCATAAAAGAAGGCCACAGATGATCTGTTTCATTCTGCGTATCTATATCGTAGCGGAGGAAAGTACGGTAGTGGTGCAGTGCCTTGCAATTACCTGATGGCACCAGAAGTATCCTGGCAATGAGATATTCTGGAATAAGTCACATGTCTTCTCTACTCAATATCTAACCACATGACAGCCTTAAGGGCGCACATGATTGGCTGGATAATCCAGCCAGTCACCATGTGTCTGTAATAATGGCAACTTATAATGTCTCTGGAAGCTGTTGCTGCCTAGAAGTTGCAGCTGAATTCAACTTGCAATGGCCAATCGAATATCAACTTGAGGCCATTGTAAGTCGGGAGACCACTGTATATATACATATATTTGTATCTGTATATAAAATAAATGGTTTCAATATAACAAGTCCTGCAATTATTAGGAAGAGATTTCTTTTTTTTTAAACTCATTAGCAAATGCCAGCCAGAGCCTCTGAGGATCGTGCACTGCATATACTAAGCCTGGTTTCGTTAACGTAAACATTTTTCTTTTACTTTTATTTTTTTAAATTTATTTATTTAATATGTTAGCTAACACATATAAATCATTTTCGGAAAGCTTTGGCTTTGAATTTGCAATTAAGATGCTTGATTTTTTTTCCAAACAAAAGTTCTTTCATTTCATAAAATATGATATAATAAGGTTATTTTTATTATATAAGCATATCATTGTTCTAAGCAGCATGAAATGAACAGTTATAGTTATTTCTTCGTTGAATTGCTTTTGAAAGCAATGTAAAAGTCACTGTGACTTAAAAAGCAAATTGCATGGTTTCAGTAATTACAACATGCTCATTTAGCTTATATGTATTAACCGTATTTTTCATATTTTATTCTTTGTAAAATGGAGTTGTCATGCAAATAAAAGCATTTTATCTAGTATTTTAGTCCTAAATGACCATCATTTTCAGGGTTATTCAAGTTTCTTAGTTTTCTACAAATTAATTTATAATTTTTACCTTTTTGCTGTGTTTATATTTTTTTACTATAACCTGATTTTGGGAGGTTTACTTTGATGACTCAAAAGTTGAAGTTTTATCTACAAGTCATCAGCTGTACTTAGCGCTACCGCACTTAGCGATCTTAGGGCGGCAGGAGACTGTAGTGCCACGATGCTCCAGGAAGCCTGCCTTCAGTGCGATAGTTCAGTGCTGCCTCGCAAAGTACAGCCGGCAGCTGCATTCAAGAAGTTTCGACAAAAAACATATCCGGGCCCAGAGTGTGTAAACTTTGCTTTTTATATTAAATATATCAAATATCCATACAAATTCCTGGATTTTTCATCACATATATATAATAAGACCTGCGTTCAGAATTGTAGAAACATCATATAAAGCACATTAGTGCAAAAGACTTAGCTGTCCATAACGGTGTCCTTATGTTGGTGTACAGAGAGAATGGTAACCTGCGTCTGCCATGCACATCCTCACGTCTGGGCGCCTCAGGTGACGTTTTGGAGGAAGCTCCTCCTTCCTCAGACGGGCGTAACCTAGACGATCCCCCCACAAAAGGTACGTAAGTGTTTATTAGTGGAACATATTTATACCATTATACACAAATACAATTAGATGTTACAATGACATTAAACGAATGATATTGTTTAATCATAGCAGACCTCCTGGAAGAGAGCATTAATATTAACCATCATAGGTACGATCTAAGACTAAAAGCTTCATTTAACCCCTTAGGGATTAGAGAGTCAAGTGGAATATCCAAAGGCCTCTCGTTGTAAAAACCCGTGAATGTTATGTACTAGTATCAGCACCGGAGACCTCCTCCACCACACACCATCTTAACTTATGTACTTGGTGACGTGACTCATTAAAGTGCCTCGCCACAGTAGTCTCCCCAAATTTAGTCTTCGCCTCATTTTGCATTTATTTGGAGCCATAGAGTCTGATAGCAGACTTATGCGCGTTAATCCTAACTCGAACTGGACGATAGTTTTGGCCGACGATAGCTTGCCGCAGGGGGCATTTAAGAATGTAAATGACATTCTTAGTCAAGCAGGTAAAAAACCCCTTTATCAAATATCAAAACCTTTAAGCGGGTGTTATATCTTGTCTCCTTTAATTATAGAATTGCAATTAGTGCATGCCAAACATGCATATGTGCCTCTTTTTATTGATTTAAGAACTGATTGATGACTTTTCCTCACTGGGGCAATATCAGAGTGTATAATACGGTCGCCTACCGATCGACCCCTCCTGTACACAAACCGTGGACCATTTCTGAACAAGTGTCCAAATTGCGGATCACTCGTCAGAACGGGCCAGTGCTTGCGAATAACTTTCTGTATCATGTTAGAGTGTTTATCGTAGGTAGAGACCAACATAAATTGGTCCCTATCACGAGCAACCTTAGATTTAAAAAATTCACTTCTATCCTTTGAAAAAACCTTATAACCTATCTTTTTTAGTTCATCCCTATCATATCCTCTCGCGGAAAACTTATCAATGAGCTTTTCCATATTTTCGAGGTATAGCTCATTAGTTGAGCAAATACGTCGCGCTCGGACGAATTGCCCCTAGGGATGCCCTTGAACGTCTGTGGGGCATGATAAGACTCATGATGTAAGATGTTATTACGCTCTATGGGTTTACTATACAGAGTAGTGGACAGATTCTGGGCCTCCTTACAAACTTCAACGTCCAAAAATTGGATTACCGTTTGATCCCTATTGAGGGAAAATTCAATCAATGTGTGACAACTGTTGAGATATTCAAAAAATGACAATAAACGGGATTCAGTACCTGACCAAAGAATAAAAACGTCATCAACATAACGTAACCAAAAAATTATATTAGAATTAAATTCAGAATGAAAAACAAATTTCCTCTCAAAAAATGCCATGAAAATATTAGCAAAACTTGGGGCTACAGGAGACCCCATAGAGGTCCCCTGTATTTGTAGATAATAAGATTCCCCAAACCGAAAAAAAATCTTTGAAAGTACAAGATCCAACAAACGCATCAAAAATGCAATGAATGAATTGGAAAGTTGACAATTGTTGACCCAAATCTCTCTCACCGCTTTGCACCCCTCCTTATGTGGAATGCTTGTAAATAAAGATTTAACATCCATGGTACATAGCCATGAAACAGATGAAGCATTTACATCCTGAATTTTTGACAAGAATTGTTTGGTGTCACTTAAACAATTTGGATTAGATTTAACATTTGGTTGTAAAAAAGAATCAATGTAGACCGCTAAAGGTTCCAACAACGATTTAATCCCTGATACGATAGGCCGGCAGGGAGGGGATTCTACTCTCTTGTGAACCTTGGGGACAAGATAAAACAATGGAGTACGGTGATATTTCACTGTGAGCATATCATTTATTTTTTTTTCAATTAAATCCATCTCCATTGCCTCATTTAAATATCACTAAAACTTTTGTACCCCATTGTGGATCTGTTCCAATTTGAAATTATAACATTAATATCGTTAGATATTTCGATAATACAACGTTGAGCCGCCCTTACGGTTTTTCTTGATTATCAACCCTTATCCTCCTTCAAATCTTTTTACCCTCCCCTTTTGTGTTAAATATTAAGGGGAAATTTTGGACCTAATTTTATCCCATTTTTTTTATTACCTCATTTTTAACCGATCTAAAAACCCCCCAAAAGTAGGATTGGACACTAAGATAAAATTTGGGGGCTTTCTTCATTTCCTAAACATGGACTATCTCCCCTTCTAGAGCTACTACTAGAAGAAAAATCATTCTCAACGTATGTTTCTACACATGTGAAAAAAATCCATTTAAGTCAAAGGTTTGTTTTTATGCTGGGGAAAACAAAATTTAATCCTTTTTTTAGAATTCTTTTGGTCCTTAGTTAACACTTTAGAAGAGTTTTTAAGGCCAGTTTTTTAAAATCCTCTTGGGTTTTTTGTCTTCCGTGGTTTTTTGGGGGACGTTGATTCCCTGGTTGTGGATGCTTTTTTTCTTGTTTTTCGGCTGTCTAAAAAAGCTTGTCCCTTCTTTGTAAATTTTTTCGAACGAAAATTGTATTGGTTCTCTTTGGGTTTGCTGTCACAGCTAGACATTGATTTTTCTATGTAATACCCGAAGTGAAGTGGGGGAACATGCGTCGGCTTATTCATACGAAGGGTCTTTTTTGCCATGAATAGACCGTTTATTTAAGAATCACGTGTGTCTCTTTAAAATTTTGTTAAATTTAATCTAAAGAATTTAGTTTTCATCTTTCCAGATTGGGTTTCAGTTGATCATACGTTTTAGATAAAATCAGGGGCGCGATTTTTTTAAATTTGTCATCAAGGGTTTTGATATCACCCAAATTGTTTTTGGAGGCTATTTGGGAAATTTTTTGTTTTGGGTTGGGGGTTTATAACGCAAAACCCTCTCTCTTTGTACACAGAGTCTCTTTTTAGCAAAATAGGGTGTAGAGTGGGAGAAAACTTTTTGGTATACGCAATACCCTTAAAGTATTCAGTCAATGTTCTGGCATGTATGAAAGGGAAATCTCCCTTTTTTTTTCAGGGGCTTAGGCTTTCCCGTAATCAATGGGTTTATTTTCCTTCGCCTTTTGAAGCCTATCCGGCAGCTTCAGCATTTTGTAAAATCTTAGAACGCTTCCTCGGAAAAAACCCCCAAAACTCGCATGCTTTTCAGTTAAAAATGAATCCCCAAAAGACATCTTTATCAACACTGGGGAAATGCAATCACGGAGAAAAATCACATGAAACAAAACATTTAAAGGTACTGCAAAATTTTAAAAATGAAAAACAGGTTTTCTGGCCGGGGGATTGGTTTTTTCTCCACACACCCCTTAATTGACATCGACAAAAAACAATCCCGGGGCCCCCGGGGTGCAAACTTTGCTTTTTTTATTAAAATATCAAATTTCCATCAAAATTTTCCCGGGGTTTTTATCAAAAATATATAAATAAACCCGGTTCAAAATTTTAGAAAATCATATAAAGCAATTATGCAAAAGACTTAGCGTCCATAAGGTGTCCTTTTTGTTGGGTAAAGAGAATGGGAACCCGCTCTGCCAGCACACCCTCACGTCTGGGCCCCCAGGTGATTTCAGAGGAAAGCTCCTTTTCCTGAAACCGGCCTAACCTAGACATCCTCCCACAACAGGTACGTAAGTGTTTGTTAGTGGAACATATTTATACCATTATACACGAATACAATTAGATGTTACAATGACATTAAACGAATGATATTGTTTAATCATAGCAGACCTCCTGGAAGAGCGCAATTCTATAATTAATGGAGAAAAGATACAAAACCCGCTTAAATGTTTTGATATTTGGATTAAGGGATTTTTTACCTGATTGACTAAGAATGTAATTTACATTATTAAATGCCCGTGCGGCAAGCTATACGTCGGCCAAACTAGTCGTCCAGTTCGAGTTAGGAGTCACGTCACCAAGTACATGAGTTAAGATGGTGTGTGGTGGAGGAGGTCTCCGGTGCTGATACTAGTACATTACATTCACAGTTGTTACAACGAGAGGCCTTTTGGATATTCCACTTGGACTCTCTAATCCCTAAGGGGTTAAATGAAGCTTTTAGTCTTAGATCATACCTATGATGGTTAATATTAATGCGCTCTTCCAGGAGGTCTGCTATGATTAAACAATATCATTCGTTTAATGTCATTGTAACATCTAATTGTATTCGTGTATAATGGTATAAATATGTTCCACTAACAAACACTTACGTACCTGTTGTGGGAGGATCGTCTAGGTTAGCGCCGGTCTGAGGAAGGAGGAGCTTTCCTTCGAAACGGCACCTGAGGCGCCCAGACGTGAGGATTAATGTTGAGCTACAGTCGACCATCACCAACAAGATAGTCGATAGTAGATTATGAGCGATGACCATTAAAGTCTATGGGAGAGCAACAACACCTTCATCTTACACCCAAACAGGGCTGGAGAAGCTGGAATTAACATCCACAACAGTCAAATGGATACGTGCTACATCTTAGGCAACACACTTAGGTTATAAAAGCCACAGAAAAAAAATCACACACCAGTCACTATCCCTGTCTTGTACCACAGCATGACCCTTAAACCTGCATCACCCACAAATTAAAAAAGTGCCAGAAGGCAGTATTATTTGAACCATCATTTTACTTGAACTGGACATTGAATATCCCTGTCCTGGAACGCAGCATGAGCCCCAAACCTGCATGACCCCCAGATTTAAAAGTGCCGGAAAAAGGAATCTTTCAACCACCATTTTAGTTGAACTGGACATTGACTATACCTATCCTGGGCCACAGCATGAGCCCCAAACCTGCATGACCCCCACATTTAAAAAGTGTCGGAAAAAGGAGTCTTTCAACCACCATTTTAGTTGAACTGGACATTGACTATACCTGTCCTGAACCGCAGTATGACCATTAAACCTGTCTGACCCCAAATTAAAAAGTGCCAGGAAAAGGAGTGTTTCAACCACCATTTTAGTTTCACTGGACATATACTGTCCTGTCCTGGGTAGCGCTGGCCCCTCCGTATGAGTGCGGACCAATTGAGCTACACTTGGAAATACTGGTGGTTAACGCTCCTTCCACCCAGGTGCCCTCTTTCTTGGCATTCTTTTTCTCATTTTACTCAACGTGCTGGAGGAAATTGTCTCTGTGCTTTGTTCTCTGTCCGTGCTCCATACTCCATGTCCTCTGAATAACGTACATCTGGTCAAGTTTTCCTGTACCTCCCTTGTACAATTCAGAGGAATTTTTTTGTTACCAGCTATTTTGTACATGCAAGTTTTTTTAGTAGTTTAATTCTAAACTAAAAGGTATTTTTGGCATCTTTCAATTCACCTGTGGTGACTACAAAATTGCTGGATTGAAATTTAAGTGCAATTTACCTCTATCAACAAAGCTTGACTGACAAAAAGTGAAAAAAACATGCATCTGAAATGTATACAGATAATAAACGGTATTTTTGGCACCTATCAATTCACCTGTGGTGACTACAAAATTGCTGTATTCACATTTAAGTGTAAGGTGCCTCATGAAAAAAGCTGTAGTGCGCCAAAGTGAAAAAACACGTTTTCTGTAATGTATTCGGGATAATAAAAGGTATTTTTTGGCACCCATCAATTCACCTGTGGTAACTACACAATTGCTGGATTTAAATTTAACTGCAAGGTGGCTCTATAAAGAAATCTGGACTGTGCAAAAATGCAAAAAAACACGTATCTATAATGTATTGGATAATTTAAAAAGGGATTTTTGGCATCTTTCAATTCACCTGTGGTGACTACAAAATTGCGCATTCACAATAAGTGCAAGGTGCCTCAATGAACAAATTTTGGACTGGGCAAAAGTGCAAAAAACACGTTCTGTAATGTATTCGGGTAATTGCAAGGTATTTTTGGCACCTATCAAAAACCCGTGCTGACTACAAAATTGCTGGGTTCTAATTTTAAATGCAAGGTGGATATATGAACAAAGGTGGAATGGGCAAAAAATTTAAAATGAACACTATCTGAAATGTATATGATAATTAAAGTGGAGTTTATGCACCTAACAAGAGACCTGCAGTTACTAGGAAAGATGTGTATCCTAATATTTAAATTCAAAGGCTGCCCCAAAATCCCGGAAATATTTCAATAGAAAACTGTTGATAATAAAGCTATTGCAGTGCAATGTCTACACTAAGTCTTGGTGAACTTTATCCAGTATTCTTTATAAAAACTTGTCTGTGTTCGCCCACGGGGTCCCCCCCCTCCCTCCCCCCCCCCCCCCGTGACTTTACAGCGGTGGATGCTCCTTTAAAATTCTTACCTAACACTATAAAATCTTCCAATCTCTAATCTAACTAAATTGTAAGGATCACAGCTAACAGTAGAGCTTTCTCTGTGAAAAAATAGATTAATTTCGCTGAGCTTTTTTGGACACAAGCAGAGCGCACGTTCTTCTGCTCTGAGACGCTGAGAGACACTGAGGCTGAACAGGAAACGCTGTTCTATGTAAAACGAGGTCATGTGATTTTTCCAGCCAATCGCAACCATACACATCCCTGTCATGACGTTGCTCACACATCTCACCCTGCTCTATTCTGTAAGCTGATTTGCTGGCCGGCAAAATGACAGGAAGCGCCGAAAATGGCGCGATCTTAATAGATGATGCACCGATTTTAACCTAAATTATCGCATGATCTAAAAATTTCGATCAACATAAAAACTGTGCCGATTTCAACTTTGTCGATAATAATCGCTCATCACTAGTGAGGATGTGCATGGCAGACACAGGTTACCATTCTCTCTGTACACCAACATAAGGACACCGTTATGGACAGCTAAGTCTTTTGCACTAATGTGCTTTATATGATGTTTCTACAATTCTGAACTAAGTTCTTATTATATATATATATGTGATGAAAAATCCAGGAATTTGTATGGATATTTGATATATTTAATATAAAAAGCAAAGTTTGCACACTCTGGGCCCGGATATTTTTTTTGTCGATGCTCAGGATTAAGGGGTGTGTGGAGAAATAACCCCAATACCCGGCCAGTAACCTGTTGTTCAGTTTATAATATTGCAGTCAGCCATTGATTGTTCGTGTTCAAAGTGACTTTTCTCCGTGATTGCATTTACTCCAGTGTTGATAAAGATGTCGTTTGAGGAGATATCGTTGTTAACTGACAAGCATGCAGAGATGTTTGGCTTTTCCGAGGCAGAGCGTTCTAAGATCTTACAAAATGCTGAAGCTGCCGGACTAGGCTTCGATAAGGCGAAGGAAAATACAACCATTGATTACGGGAAACGCCTAGAGCACCTGAAGAAAAAGGAGATTTCCCTTTCACTACATGCCAGCACATTGACTGAATACATTAAGGTATTGCGTATACCAAGAAGCTTACGTACCACTCTACAGCCTATTTTGCTCAAAGATGACTCTGTGTACAAAGAGAGATGGTTTGCGTTATCAAATCGCTACTCTATGGACCTCATGTTGTTAACTATACAACATCTCCAAATAGCCATCCAGAAAACAATGGATGATATCAACACCTGTGATGACGAGTTTAAAAGAATCGCTGCCGCTGATATTTATACTAAAACGTATGATCAACTGAAACCTAATCTGGAAGAGATGAAAACTAAATTACTTCAGATTAAATTGAACAAATTTGAAAGAGACACACGTGATTACTTAAATAATCGCGTCTATTCATGGCAAAAAGACCGCCTTCGTATGAATAAAGCCAGACGCATGTTCCGCACTTCACGTTCGGATATTACATCAGAAGAATCAATGTCTAGCTGTGACAGCAAGACCCAAAGAGAACCAATACAATTGCGTTAGAAAAAGTTTACAAAGAAGGGACAAGCTTTTTTAGACAGCCCGAACACACAAGAAGAAAGCGATCCACAACCAGGGACATCCAACGATCCCAAAAATCCACGGAAGACAAAAAGCCGCAAGAAGATATGAATAAACTGGCCCTTAACATCTCTTCTAAAGTGTTAACTAAGGACCAAGAGATGATTCTAAATAAAGGACTTAATTTTGTTCCACAGCATATAAAACAACCTTTTGACTTCATAGTGGATTTTTTTCGCATGTGTAGAAACATACGTCTGAGAATGCATTTTTCTTCTAGTAGTAGCTCTAGTATAGAGGGAGATAGTACCATGTTTAGGAAACTTAAGAAGAGCACCCAATACGATCCCATAGTGTCCAATCCTACTTTGGAGGTTTTTGAGAATCTGGTTAAAAATGAGGTAATAAACAAATGGGATAAAATTAGGTCCAAAATTCCATCTAATATTTCAACAGCAGAAAGGCAGGCTATAAAGATGTTGAAGGAGGATAAGGAGTTGATAATCAAGAAAGCCGATAAGGGTGGCTCAACAGTTGTGATGGATCGAAATTTTTACATGCAGGAGGCTTCTCGACATCTAACTGATACTAATGTATATATACAATTGGAGACAGATCCTACAATGGAATACAAACGAATTATAGATGATACTTTAAATGAGGCAATAGAGATGGATTTAATTTAAAAAAAAATAAATGATATGCTCACAGTGAAATATCCTCTTAGTCCATTGTTTTATCTTGTCCCCAAGGTTCACAAGAGAGTAGAATCCCCTCCCTGCCGGCCTATCGTATCAGGGATTAAATCGTTGTTGGAACCTCTAGCGGTCTACATTTGATTCTTTTTTACAATCAAATGTTAAATCTAATCCAAATTGTTTAAGTGACACCAAACAATTCTTGTCAAAAATTCAGGATGTAAACGCTTCATCTGTTTCATGGCTATGTACCATGGATGTTAAATCTTTATTTACAAGCATTCCACATAAGGAGGGGTGCGAAGCGGTGAGAGAGATTTTGGTCAACAATTGTCAACTTTCCAATTCATTCATTGCATTTTTGATGCGTTTGTTGGATCTTGTACTTTCAAAAATTTTTTTCGGTTTGGGGAATCTTTTTATCTACAAAAACGGGGGACCTCTATGGGGTCTCCTGTAGCCCCAAGGTTTTGCTAATATTTTCATGGCATTTTTTGAGAGGAAATTTTTTTTTCATTCTGAATTTATATTCTGATAAAATTTTTGTGGTTATGTTATTTTGATGACGTTTTTATTTTTTGGGTCAGGTACTGAATCCCGTTTATTGTCATTTTTTTAAATTTATTCAACAGTTGTCACACATTGATTGAATTTTCCCTTTCAATAGGGATCAAACGGTAATCCAATTTTTGGACCGTTGAAGTTTGTAAGGAGGCCCAGAATCTGTCCACTACTCTGTATAGTAAACCCATAGAGCGTAATAACATCCTACATCATGAGTCTTATCATGCCCCACAGATGTTCAAGGGCATCCCTAGGGGGCAATTCGTCCGAGCACGACGTATTTGCTCAACTAATGAGCTATACCTCGAAAATATGGAAAAGCTCATTGATAAGTTTTCCGCGAGAGATTTTTATAGGGATGAACTAAAAAAGATAGGTTATGTTTTTTTCAAAGGATAGAAGTGAATTTTTTAAATCTAAGGTTGCTTGTGATAGGGCCCAGATTTTATGTTGGTCTCTACCTACGATAAAAACACTCTAACATGATACAGAAAGTTATTCGCAAGCATGGCCCGTTTGACCCAGTGATCCGCAATTTGGACACTTGTTCAGAAATGGTCCATGGTTTGTGTACAGGAGGGGTCGACAGTATTATACACTCTGATATTGCCCCAATGAGGAAAAGTCCTCAATCAGTTCTTAAAACAATAAAAAGAGGCACATATGCGTGTTTGGCATGCACTAATTGCAATTCTATAATTAAAGGAGACAAGATATAACACCCGCTTAAAGGTTTTGATATTTGGATAAAGGGATTTTTTACCTGCTTGACTAAGACTGTCATTTACATTCTTAAATGCCCGTGCTGCAAGCTATACGTCGGCCAAACTAGTCGTCCAGTTTGAGTTAGGATTAACGAGCATAAGTCTGCTATCAGACTCTATGGCTCCAAATCAATGCAAAATGAGGAGAAGACTAAATTTGGGGGAGACTACTGTGGCGAGGCACTTTAATGAGTCACATCACCAAGTACATAAGTTAAGATGGTGTGTGGTGGAGGAGGTCTCCGGTGCTGATACTAGTACATTACATTCACGGTTGTTACAACGAGAGGCCTTTTGGATATTCCACTTGGACTCTCTAATCCCTAAGGGGTTAAATGAAGCTTTTAGTCTTAGATCGTACCTATGATGGTTAATATTAATGCACTCTTCCAGGAGGTCTGCTATGATTAAACAATATCATTCGTTTAATGTCATTGTAACATCTAATTGTATTCGTGTATAATGGTATAAATATGTTCCACTAACAAACACTTACTTACCTGTTGTGGGAGGTTCGTCTTTGTTTGCTCCGGTCTGAGGAAGGAGGAGCTTTCCTCCGAAACGTCACCTGAGGTGCCCAGACGCGAGGATGTGCATGGCAGACGCAGGTTACCATTCTCTCTGTACACCAACATAAGGACACCGTTTATGGACAGCTAAGTTTTTTTGCACTAATGTGCTTTATATGATGTTTCTACCAAATTTTGAACGCAGGTCTTATTATATATATGTGATGAAAAATCCAGGAATTTGTATGGATATTTGATATATTTAATATAAAAAGCAAAGTTTGTACACTCTGGGCCCGGACACGTGTTTTGTCGATGCTCAGGATTAAGGGGTGTGTGGAGAAAAAACCCCAATACCCGGCCAGTAACCTGTTGTTCAGTTTATAATATTGCAGTCAGCCATTGATTGTTCGCATTCAAGAAGTTGTATTCCCAAAAATACGGTATAAAAGAAGTTGAGGAATTGAGATGTAAAATGCCTTTTCCTGCTTAACTTCAGATTGTGTATAATCACGAGACTTCATTTGTAACCTGGTGTGGTGGTAAATTATGTTAAACAGATGGTCTCTTCTTTTCTTTGAAAACCAGAAGTGATAAAACATATTATTGTTATCCTTTTGGTCTTTTTTTTCTTCTGAAGGCACTCAAAGGTAATGCATAGTAGGAATTCTTAGAAACTGATTTCTTAAATTCCACGCAATTATGGAGGAAATGCTGCGAAGGATAATCAGACCTGCAGATGAGATAACTTATTTTTAGAGGGCTTTTTTATTTCCAAGCCTTCCAAGTTTAAAAATAAAAATAGTCTAGAGGTGATTTATTAAAGAAAAAAATACATACTCAATTTTGCACTTACCACCATTCCATCACTGCTGCTTCTGGTATAGTCCCTCAGTCTCTGTTGACTTCCTATTCGGTAGTCAACCAATGACTGCTGCAGCCAATCAGTACAGTAGCTTTAAATGCCATATGTCATTCCTTCAAAATTAGTACTTCATAAGCAGTGATGTTAATGGTGTTTCAAGTGACTACTGAAGCCACTGATTAGCTGCAGTTCACTCGACAACTGGCAAATAGGAAGTCAACTGGAACCAGGGGCACAGCTGGCATGTATGAAGGGCTGTGATGCAAAAGTATATTTGTTTGTTTTATCAACCTGCTCTAGCCCATTTTTAATTTTAATTTTTACCTTGAAAAAACACTTTAACAGCCTTGAAGTATGAGGGCTATGAGATTGGATTTCTGTCATGTCATATGAGTGGTTAAATCAAGTCGTACTAGAAGTAATATCCATTGAACATTGTAGCAAAATCTAATTCAATTGGAAATAATTTTCCTGCAACTAAATGCATGACAGCCTTATAAATTTAGTTAAAAAATAGTTTGGTTAATTGGTCTGGGTAGGGAAGTGTTTAGCTCGGTATATTTATCTTTTTCACAGAGTTAGTATTTTAATCCATAATAATATTAAATGTTTAATTTCAAGTAGATTGATAAGGAGGGACTTTTTTTCTGGAAGTGATTTTTGATGGCAGCTCTTTATGTTCTCCCGTGCTATCCATAAGTAAAAATTTTATTACTTCCATTTAGTTATGGGCAGGATTAGATCTCCTGTATTAACAATGGGGAATTTATGTCAAGTGATAAATTAATCTCTTATTAAAAAAGGTTGAATACTACCATTTTTAAAGACCAAGGTTAAGTTTTGGTGGTTGCACCATAAGGGCGCATCCCCACGGCAGTGGACAAATACCGGCCGGTAAACCGGACGGTATTTGTCCTGTTTTGCGGCCGTCCTCACGGCCTCGGGGTGGGGGGGGGGCTTTTCTCCGCGATGAGCGGAGAACAGCCCTCCCCCCGCCCCATGAGGAGCACACATTCCGTCCGGTTTTCGGACGGAAGATGGTGCTTCTACAATGTTTTGCCGTCGGACCGCCGGCGTCAAAACCGTCCGATGGCAAAGCCCGTGCAGTGGGGACTGCTGCACGGGTTTTCCATAGAGCACAATTGTGCTAATTTTCGGACGGTTTTTCAGGCGGTCTGAAAAAACGCAAACCGGCTGAAAAACCAGCTGAAAACCCTTGCCGTGGGGACATGCCCTAAGTGTCTTAAAATGCGCAAAAAAGTGGTGCATTTTTGACACAATATGTCACAGCATGGCCCAGACACATTTATCATGGGCTTAGACACTTTGGGCTGCACAAGATATCTGGCGTCTTTACAGCCCGATATCTAGCACAGCACCTTTCATACATTTTTAAATCTCCCGCACACCACTCCGGGGCGCATTACATCACTTTGTAATGCACCCAATCTCGGGAGACGTGTGGGAGGCGCATTAGAACCGTAGCGAAGCCATTGATTTATAGCTTCGCTATGGTATTTCCGGGTGCATTACAGTCAGAACAGGTATACCACTTTTAAAGTGGTTTACCTGAGTCTGAACTGTTGTGCAAGCTCTGGAATGCAACTGATTTATTACCCGCTGTAGAGCAGGTTCATAAATCAGGCGCATTCTATGCCTTTTTTTAATCACATGAAATTTGGCGTGAAAATGCCAAATTTCATGCATGTCACCCTTTCTGTACACTTCTTGAAAGGTGGGTGTGGCTTACTGAAAAGTAGACACACCCTTGCAGGGAAGTGGGCTTGGCTACGATGCAACATGCTGCACCAAAAATGTGCCAAACTTCTGGTGTAGAAAATAATATATGAAAAGAAAAATGGTCTAAAAAGTTAGACAATTTTAAAGCTTCACCAATTTATCAAGCAGCATGAGACACTGATAAATTTAGTGCATTTTTGGACCACCTGTCTAAGTTTATGATATCTTATGATATCTTAAGACAGTAAATGAGAACCATTCTATTCTTGCATATTTGAATGACCTGTTTAAGAACCTTTCATATAAAATCTTGTGCAATACACATGGAGTATCACATTATTTGCCATTGCATAGTTTCTATCTGTGAAAAGTTTCTCCATATAATATAATATCTATAAATATTGTCTTTTAAAAATGTACCCATATTGATTGCAGATGCATAATTTTTTTAGTAAATTAAAGCAAATTCACATGTGAGCAAAATGTGATACTAGCAAACCAGAGACATTTTGCTTAAAGGGGTTGTGTCACCATGCCTCACAGAGCAACAGGAAGATTCTGACTCCTCCTGTTTAGGCTGTGGGTGGTTATATTGCTCTATTGAAAAAAATGTGAACCCTAATTTGGATAAGATTGGGAATCTTAGCAATAAAATTAACTTATTTTCATGATCGTGCCCGACAGACCCTCAGCTGTGTGTCCTGGTCGCCGGCTGTTGCACCGAAAAATGTGGTTTATGACATAATGCTTTCACTAGTGTGAACTTGGTTTTATTCTCTGCTAATTCACTAATTGATTCCTGGCCGACGCCTTGGTCAGGAATAATCCAGCACTCCACTAGTTAATCTGGTTTCTTGCTGATCTTGTTTGATTTACAGTCCTTTAATCCAATCTGGTCTTGTGTTCCATCTGCCTATTACCTCCGTTCTCTTTTCTCTTGTTCCCTATATTAGGTTTTCTTTGCCATACCATCCTTGCCTGCTGTAGAGGTCTTTTTGCCTGTAGCTAGCATTCCTCCCTGTTATCCTTTCTGTTATCTGACCCTGTTATGCTTCTTACTATTCTCTCTCTGTGATTCTGTACTTCTGCACCAGACCGGTATTGACCTTTTGCTTGGACTCCGTTTACCCCTTCGCCTCACGTTTTTGTACCTCGCTGCCCCTTCTGTTACCGACTTGGATCGCCTCACTACGTTTACTTGTTTTGTGTTTGTTTGTCCTTGTCTGTCCTGCACTTTGGTCAGTGCAGTCACTAGCCTTCTGGTTGGGGCTGGCCTATTAAGGAGTCGGGTTCCTCAAAAGGCAGGGACAGAGACTGGGACCAGTGTCAGGGCTTCACTTGTCTGTGTCTTTGTGTGTGTCCCTGACCGGTCCCTGACACCCACAATCTTAGAGGAATATACACTAAAGAGCAACGCCTTAATTTCTTTAGTCATTACATTTGGCTCTTTGTTATTTCCTCAACTACAGGCCATTTAAAAAAAGAAACAAAATATTTAAATGTTTAGTGACTCCATTGCACTAGTTTCTTTCAAAAACAAGGTTTTGCTCTGTGGTTAGGAAAAATAATTATGCATGATATCCACAGAGACCAATCAGGCCTCATACTAAGGCACTCAGTAATAACCAATATAAGATGCTAATATAGTACATTTTAAACAGGTGATCTAAGGCAAGAGGGGACATTTAAATGCTTATAAAAGTGAAAATAGGTATTTTTGGAGATTACATTGGCAAAATTGGACTTTTGTAAAGTATTTATTAAATGAGCCAGAGATGTCCATTGCCCCAAAGGTTTCTGTGAAAATAGTAGAATCTTTGGCCTTTCTCTTAAACAGTATGATAGGATAAAGGGATTTGTGAAGTTGGGGTCAAAGTTATTAGGCTATTAAAGACGCTATAACATACAGTGGGGGAAAAAAAGTATTTAGTCAGCCACCAATTGTGCAAGTTCTCCCACCAAAAGATGAGAGAGGCCTGTAATTGACATCATAGGTAGACCTCAACTATGATAGACAAAAGGATAAAACAAATCCAGAAAATCACATTGTCTGATTTGGAAAGCATTTGGTCACCTAGCAAAAGTAAGATTTCTGGTTCTCACAGACCTGTATCTTCTACTTTAAGAGGCTCCTCTTTCCTCTACTCATCACCTGTAGTAATGGCACCTGTTTGAATTTGTTATCAGTATAAAAGACACCTGTCCACAACCTCAAACAGTCACACTCCACACTCCACTACAGTTAAGACTAGTGTTGATCGAACCGTTCGAGAAAAGTTAAGTTCGAGTCAAACCGGACATATTACTGTTCGTTCGAGTAAATGTTCGTGTTCTACATCGCATTCAACACTCTATTTCAATAGTTTTTAGATGCATTAAACCAGTGTAAAATGCACCTGGAAGTATGATCCTCTCAAAAATCTGGCGTCAGGTATACATTGCATAGTAAACATAATGCGCCTAAAAAGGCAAAGGGGCAA